>JAECUM010014999.1:0-11540 GCA_016617855.1 Megalonaias nervosa | reverse complement strand
TTCAGATATGATTGTGTTGACACCTACACACAGACTAGCATGAGAAATAAAACAACGAGGAGTAAAATCGTGTACATACCATAGTTTCTTCAGATGGTGTGGAGATACGTGGACACCTGAGCGAATGGGTGAGAAATATATTCCCAAAATCATCATCTGGGATGAGATTTGTACGGTGTGTGGTTAGAAACACTAAAAATATTTCTTAATTGGTCATTAACGAAAAATACTGCGGTAATTATGTGCGGCGATCATGGTCAACCACCACCTTTCGTCGGTCAATCTCCACATGAGTGGTTAAAATCATTTGTGGATTATTATGAAGAAATAAATGATGATCATAAAGCTATTGATGAACCTCTGAAAGAATTTAAAAGATTAATCAGACTACAACCAGATAGAATACAGTGTGAAATAGCGCGTGAAATAATTCCGGAAACTCTCATCGATGATTTCTGGAATCTGTGGATACCAAATGATTTAATAGTTGCTAGTAGAAAAATAATTCGTGATGAATTACAGGAGAAATTATTTATGTTACACAAAGAAAAATTCTCAAATCTACTTGTGCCATTGTGTTATCGCCCAGCAGATACTCGACTACAAAATGTTGAGGTTGAAATTCCAGGACGGGATACTGAAAATGTCCAGAAACAGAATCTCGTACTAAATGATATTGTTTTAGTTGATATTGATGTTGTTGAAAGCGCGTTGAGTATGAATAACTCACCGTGGAAATTGGGATATTCCATAACAATTCACTCGTCACAAGGACTAACTATTACTGATACAAATATCTGGATTGTCGATGACAGAATCGAGTGGTCAAATTTAGTTTATCTCGCAGTATCTAGAGTCAGGAGAATATCTCGACTGCACATAGTTGTCATAGACTCCACAGAAAATAATAATCAAACTGTTAGTGTTGAAGTAATAAGAAAAAAGTTATCTAGTTATAAACGATGCGATAAAAAAATAATCGTGATTTTGATATCGATGTTGAATTTATTATGAAGCTAAAACAACAACAGAATAATCGTTGTGTAATTTGTAACTGTCACATGTTGTGGAACTATTCGAGTAATAATCCAAAACAATTTACTGTGGATAGAATTAATAGTGATCTTGGTCATACGCGTGATAATGTCATATTGACATGTCTTGAATGCAATCGACGTCGGGGTTCCAATTTACAAAAGTGAATGCGGTTGTAATTGTGTGTCTTCAGGAATTACTTGTAATTGTTCACGTACAAATCCACGCTGAGGAGCAGTTGAATCCAGTCTGTAGATGGCAGGTCTACCCGTGGATCTAACCACGCTAGAAATTTTATGTGTAGTCACGCTCCAGATAGGATCAGTTGCTCTTTTTTTACCCCCTTCGAGTTCACCTGGTTCATATAGATATCTTACAGTCACATTACCTAATACTGGTTGAGATTGTATGATTTTGTTCCGAAGTATTATATATTTTCCCGTAATCGCATCAATAGGTTTCATAGAAATTGAACGAATAATCTCATTATTTAACGCAGCTATCACATTTGGTAATCTTGCAACCCATTCACGAGATCTCATGTCGCTCTGAATTATTTCCTTTGCATACTGGTATCCAAATAACCGCTCAGCGAGTGTTCGATTAAATCTTTCAATGATAGCCTGATCACGATGAATTGTAGTGTGTCCTCGTCTGATTTTGACGCTATGTTGTTTCATCAGCGATGATACTTCACTGAGAAATTCTTTGCCAGGATCAACTTGTAGCAACTGTGGCCATCGTAATGGTCCTCGCTGATAAATTCGTTTAAAAGCAGAGGCAACTTCAGATGTTTTTGTTGATAATGGTTCCGCTTCTTTATATCTACTTGCAACATCAACAACAGTTAACGCGTATTTGTATGTGCGTGATTGACGTCCACGTGTTTTAATGGTATCATGTAGTAAAAACAAAATATCTGCTTGATGAACTTCATTGGGAACCCTGACATCAATATACGCGTGTTGAATTCTTTTAGGTGGACGTAGATAGATTTGCCATATTGCCTGTCGTGCTAAACCCGCTGCAGAAACAGCACTTGAGACTTTTGCTGCTTCAGCAAAGCTTACTAATCGCTGCTCTGCCCTTCCAATATCCTCTTGGGCTATAATAAATGGATTCCATTATAATAGTTATATAATTAATTACCCAGCCCCTAGCATTATTTTACCTTTCATAGCAGATTTCACTAGAAAACTAGCGAGTTTTTCTCTGAGAGATTTATCAGGTATAGAATTTATCGCATGAATCAGTTTCACATCTGTGAGATGTTGTTGTAAATCTTTGCTTTTATACGCAACATCATGAACATGACACGCTTGATCAATCTTATTTATTGGATACTCTCCACGTCGCGGTTGATTTTGATCATCAAGTCGAATATCAAGTCGAGTTCCAGGACCACAATAATTGTATCCGGGTAGGTGTTTTTCCCCGGGATATTTCACCCACGGAACCCCTGGTAATTTTCCCAACGAAGCGGCGATATCACCTCCTGTCTTTGTGTTTGAAATAAATTTCTTTGTACCACATTTTTCACACTTACCTGTGAGTGCACGCTTTTTATTTTTTGTTATTATTGTTGTTAATCCAGCGGTGGGGGTGGGTGCCTTGCATCGAACACAATATAGATTCATATCATTTATCATATGGATATAATTGACTTTTTAGTGACACGAAAACAAGAACCAGTCAAGCATCACCCAGCATTGCCAAATTCTATTAGGGCAATCATAATAGGTCCATCTGGATCAGGCAAAACACAATTATTGCTTAATTTGATAATGAGATGGCTCAAACGGGATAAATTATATTTAGTAGCTCCATCCGTGGATGATCAGCGATGCTATGAAGTACTTAAGGATTTTAATGAAAATACAAAGTCGTTTAATGAAAACGGCGATAATATTATTGATTTTATTACTGATATTGATGAAGCCCCATCCGTAGATGACCTTGACGGATTTATTAATAATCTTGTGGTATACGATGATGTAATGCTGGACAAACAATCAAATCCAGCTCGGATATTTTCCAGAGGTAGACAAAAAAATACAGACGTGATTTATGTTACCCAGCGTTATACACAAATTCCAAAAGTGATCAGGGATAACTGTAATATTTTAGTTGTGTTTAATGGAGTCGATACACATACGCTGCGAAATATTCATCAAACTTGGTGTTCAGGGGATATGGACATGATTAAATTTTAAAATTTCTTTTCAAAAGCACAAGCTATCCCGTTTGGTTTCATAACCATAAACTTGCATGATCCTAGATCGAGGTATCGTATAGGTATTGATAGAATATTTGGTCCTTGATGCTGAATAACTCTGTCACAACGATAGAATAATTAAGCAGTTATTTCCCCTGACTGTCAAGGATATAGCGTATTTTTGAAAACGGTGCATAGTTCTTTTTCATTATAATTAATAGTTTCATACCTATACAGCCATGTTCTTCTTTGACTTCGATTTCCCAATCCCGTATCCATCAAACACTAAAGTCTGAAGAATCAAGCACAAAAATCTGTTGTCAAGGATAAAATCAGGACAAACCACGCTATAGATATTTCACCGGTGATATATAGTCATTATCGATTTTTTTTTTGTTCAGACAGAATGAACCAGAATAATATCGATCCAACGCATTTACTAACACGGTTCTGCCTTGACTGTGTCAAGAGGTTTGAAAATATAAATATTTTGACCAAGACAAGAACAGCAGAAATATGTAAAATTGAAGATTTTATTCAAAATCAGATAGTATATACTTATCATCGTTGACAAGACTAAGATAGGTATATATTTGTTTTTGAAACGTATATTTGTAAGTGGAACATGGTGCAGTGGTAGCATGTCTGGATCTCGTACTCGAGGTCCATGGGTCGATTCCCCGTATCGGACATATGTCGGGGGTGGCGTTAGGATGCCGTTTTCTTTAATAATTATTATTTACTTAATAATTGGAGGCGTAAACAAAAAGCCCCATGAGATTTCATGTAACCTTGCCAACGTCAAACAACGTGGCGAGTGCAGTTTTGCACTTACCCCGGGGTTTGATTTAGGGGGGTTACATGAAATCGCAATGCCTAAACAGCCCTCTGAATTTCTAATATTTCGTTTCGCACATTAGGAATTCGCTGGGGGGGGGGGGTCTATGCGCTTACGCCCTTAAAATAAACAGCAGGGTGACGTGAACTCGTGACCACTGAAGGGTACCCGCATAGGGGCATTCAGAAAGAATGTCCGCCGGGCCAAAAAGTCTCAATAAGGTGCCTGTGGACCACAAGACTGGTCTTAACCGATGAAAGAGTGCCCTGTGGGCTTAAGGCCTCAACAAGGGACTCTTAGGATCTTATTGGTAAAAGGCTTTACCTGCAGAAGGGACCTAGTGGAATGGTAGACGAGCATCATCGCTGCTGTTTATTTTTGAATTTATTCAAGTCGATAAATCATTGGTTTCAAATCGACAGTAGCAGGGAGGGTGACCACATGTATGTGATATTTTTTTGGTTCCATTTTTCAAAAATAAAGGCTCTATGGAACTGTTTATGTTCATAGTCGTTTTTTTTTTAAACATAATTTCTTTTAGCCCTTGTAGGAACCCTTATTTTTCAAAAATAAAGGCTCTGCAAAAAGTGGTCTGTTCACCCTCCCTGCTGCTGCTTAGCCAGATCTATATCAAAATAACGGAAATCTGGAAACCGTCACGGCTAGAGCACTTAATATGCCTCTTTGAGGTCCTAAGATGGATCAGCTCGATGGCCACGTGCCAGGGATAATAGTCGCATCTTTGTTAGTGTCTTAATACTCGGATTTCAGTAACCTAAGAGATAAGAATGCAACGATTTAAAAGCATGGCTGAATATTGATCAGGAGATCATCAACCTTTCGAGCATGAAACTTAATACTCAAAATTCTAAATACTATCACTATCTTAAGTTTTGTGTACACCCCAATCCCCACCCAAAGGAACAAAAACCTACGTGTATAAAGTAGCTACAACTGCTCTATAGATCTCATAGGCTTTCCTTTGTAAGCTCTGCGAGTTTGTATGTACGTCTTGAAGGTTCCATAGATAAGAATCATATTTGTATCATGTAAACTCAAATTACAAATGGACATCGTTTAAATTTCCAAAATAATATGCATCTGATTATTCTACATCTTTCCGTCTCTCTAGTGATCCAAATGTATCTCTAATCGTCCGTCCGTCCGACAGTTGGTTTACTTCTTCAAATTAGTTTCACCTTTGCCGAGTTTGAGGTAGTTCGTTGAATTTAGCTGATTATTTCTCTCTCTCTCTCTCTCTCTCTCTCTCTCTCTCTCTCTCTCTCTCTCTCTCTCTCTCTCTCTCTCTCACACACACACACACACACACACACATATACACACACACACACACACAGTTTAGTGATTATTTATCTCATCCTCTCTCTCTCTGTCTCTCTCTGTCTCTCTGTCTCTCTCTCTCTCTCTCTCTCTCTCTCTCACACACACACACACGTACCTGAATGATGGCCCCAAGTTCTAAATGGTATAAATACTTATCATTACCCAAGTTTTGAAATCGTCGATTGCCAATGACAAGATTCAGATGAATATTCCCAATTCCATTCAGATCATAGTAGATATGGGGCATCGGGATCTGAGGGTAAGAGGTTAGTATAATCAATGAGACAGAAACTTGATACCCGACCATAATCGCCATCAGTCACTGTATATTATTCTCAGTTATGTTTCAGTCAGTTGCTTAAGTAAGCTTGGCATGGTTTTGTTTTTTGTTATTTACTGTTTTGTTTACGGCGGGGACGGGGTGGGGGTAATTCTTCTCACAGTTCACTAACTGTAGCAAACTTTTAATAATACTGTGATTGGTCTTCGACAAACATTTTTGGGGGGTGGGGATGGGGTGGAGATTCTCTTACATCTTTGTATTTCGTTACTAATATCCAGATTGGATATTAAGTAGGCCATGTGAATGTAGGACGACTAAAGTCCGCAACAAAGGAAGTTAGACCTAATTCCGATGTATACCGTTATACCGGTAAGAATGCAACGATTTAAAAGCATGGCTGAATATTGATCAGGAGATCATCAACCTTTCGAGCATGAAACTTAATACTCAAAATTTCTATATTCTGCTATTTACCGTTCCACGCCTGAATGTGTGTGTGTGTGTGTGTGTGTGTGTGTGTGTGTGTGTGTGTGATTTGTAACGTACATTTAATTTCAGTCTTATCGCTATGATGTCTGCAGTGTGGCAGTTTATAGTTAGTCTAGCACTGGGGCATCATGCCGCAGACATGTAGCATCATGTCCCACCCAGTCACATTATCCTGACGCCAGACCAGTCCTAACACTAACCTCTTAATGCTTAGCGCCTAGTGAGGCAGCTGCTAGTACCATTTAATAAGTCTTTGGTGTAAATCTGCCGGGGTTCGAACCCTTGTCCTCCCGCATCTGAGGCGCACGCTTCAATCGCTTACGACACCGGAGTGGTCATCTGAAACTGACCTGCATTGACCACAATCCACCCGACTCAAGAACAAGTCCGGTAAGTACAGCCAGTGCATGGATTATAACGGGTTTATTCCGATTGTGACTGTCTGCTTCCGCCGCCACGTTATTCCAAGTGAACGAATGTAGTTCAGAATATAGTTTTCAATGGCGACAAATTACACGTCCTGACGGAAATGGCCAAGCGCTGTTCCGATCGAAACTATTACCTGTTATTTTATTTTTATCAAAGCTGCTCCGTTTCAAAGTTTGTTGCTTGATAATCCACGGCTGTTAAACAAAAATTCAGTTTAATTATATTTTTTGTTAAAGTCGTACTACACAAATGAGCCAGATTCTCTTATTTCTCATACTGCAGTGCAAAGAAATATTACTTAATAAATCTATAAATTAAATGTGCGGCATTTATTCCAAAGAGCCCTGGTATGAACTGGAAAAAACAAAATCAATGGAAATATCCAGTTGATATTTGGTTAGCTAATACATTTATTACAATAATTGTTTAAGCTGTAAATTTGAGAGAGAGAGAGAGAGAGAGAGAGAGAGAGAGAGAGGAGTACGAATTAGAAAATATGTGTATGCAAATGTGATAGGGCTGTAAAAACGTCTTGTAGGAGCAGCTATATAAACTCTAAACAACAATGTTGTCCAGTATTACACTGTTATTCCTATTTGTTGGACAGATGGTTAGATAGTTGAATGAAAGTCAACACTAGTATACAAGAATAGTCAAATGTAAAACGGACCGTGGATTACTAATTTTTTTGTTCAGGCTACACCATTCACCTCTAATGAAGTGTTTGGTTATGCATGCAACTCCGTTGTTCCAGACACCACCTTTATGTATGTATGTCTGTATGTATGTTTGTATGTATGTATGTATGTATGTATGTATGTATGTATGTATGTATGTATGTATGTATGTATGTATGCATGTATGTATGTATGTATGTATGACTTTACTTCCTCTTCGACAGAGATTACATCAGATTAATCAAATTCAGTATAATACAAGATCATGACATACAACAGAATATTTTCATAAATTTCTTCTATATCCTCCATATCGTCATCGTAATTAGCAATCTCTTGTTGAGTAGCAAATTATTTTATATAGATCGATATACAATAAATATAGCTTTTGTTCTGAAGTTTTAATTTCTTGGATATCAGGTCGTGGGCTTCCTCAGTTGTCATTAGTTTATATGCTTTATCCGAAGTTCCCCCGTTAACAAACTTCAATTCTTGTCATTGTCTAATCTCTTTCTGTTTTTCCTCTTCAGGCCTACAAGAGTTTAGCAAATTAAATACACGTAATTTATATTAATGCTTACTTTGTACACGACTCGTAAGATTACAAGTGTAACTTGATAACTAATTACACGATTGACAGTGTTTATGCGTAGTGACTAAGTAATGTGGAAAACGAGAATTCCTTAAAATTAATGATAGACTATACATAAAAGTCATTAAAGATACTGAAAGTCACTGATAGGCCCCAACAAAAGTGTTTCTAAAATTATATTGCTTCTTGAATTAAAAGCCACTATAAGTAACTCTATAACTCTTTCTTTTTTACTTAATCATTTCGAAAAATTCTTTGGAAATAAAAGGTACCTGCAAACGAGCAGAGTATGGGAGATATTTCTGTCGCAGAACAGTTATTGTGTTAAATCATGACAATTACATGTACAGGAAGCCTTTTGAAAAACTTTTGTCCAAGAATTAGAGAAAAAAAAAATGGATAGACGAGAAGCTAAACATATTGAATTGTATTCATTATAAACGGATAAAGATGAAGACGATGTCTGCAAAAGAATCAAGAAGTGTATGATCAAGCTCAATGTTTGATATGTGATGCACTAAGATTATTTATTCAATCCTGAGGACAGTGGAGCACTGGGGGGGGGGGGGTCTGCCCCGAGTGACAGACAGAAGGGGGGTGCCATTGGGGGAGTTGAAATGCCAGTACAAGTTTTAAAACCAAAGAAAAATTTGCCGAAATAAATCTATTTCGAATTTGCTTATGACAGCACTGTACTATTTAAAAATCTACTTTCAAATATAATATATTTTTCTGTGTGTTTAAGTGTTAAAATTATGCGTGAGGGTGCCAACGGAAGGAGCCGCCCCGGGTGTTCAATACCTTAGGTACGCCCCTACCTGAAGACAACTGTCAGCATATGAATTAGATGAGGACATATAGTCACAAAATGTACAACATTACGATTATAAATGCAGTCTTCTTATGCCATAATGACATGCCTATTGTGGTTGACAATATAAATACATTACCTTATGGCATTTAAACTGGTGCATGTTTTCATTAATTTAACATTCAAACGAATTAAATATATAACTCATGAAACAAGTATTTAAATTACAGTAGTTATGTACCAAAGAAATTACATCTCTTGGGAATGTTAACATACCTTTAATTAAGTCTGTTCGTGTTGTGTCTTCAGCGTACCTAGCAGTAGTCGATGATAAGAAGTCTGACAGTGAAACGTCTTTAAATGAGACAATAAGAAAATAAAAAAAACAGAAAGCAAGACAGAACAAGCAGAAGGTGATGGACCAGTTGATATTTAGACAAAACCGTAAACAACCTAACAGTGAAATAAAAGAGATTGTTACGAGAAAAAGTTGTAAGTTCAGAAGAGTTATGGCCTTGGATCCAATGTTTGATAAACCAAATTAAGAACTACAATGGATGAAATAGAAGGTACAGTTAAAAATATCACTTTAACAGTTACTATTTTTAGCAGTAGTTAAATAGTTAGCTTGCTAGTCTCAAGTGAAACTCTTTACTATGCCAGGTATTCAGGTAAACCACTGATATAAATAACTATTTACCACATAATGATTTGTGAAAATAATATTGAAGGAAAAGCTAGAAATGTGTATGTCATGAATGTCTGGATCTTGATTGAAAATATATCAATGAATGTCAAACAAGCTTTGGTTCTTTAAAAGATGGACGCTCCGGTTTTACTGAAGCCTTGTTGAACTTGGTTGGGAATGTCAAACTACGAAGACGAATTTGATTTAGCTAAATAACTTATTAAGGTAATTACATATATTTATCAATGTATTGTAGAGAATGTACACGAATCGTTTAGTTCAATTATTCAGCGAATGAACCGACGTGCAAGGGTGTCATGTTTGCTAAGCCCCAGCTATAAAGTCATGTGTAAGCTATAATCTACCTGTCTTGGGAATATTACCGCGGTCATGTGTTTGATGTCTAAAGATTGCCGCGGGCTAGTGTTAAACTCTTACGCAAGGTTACATGACCCGCCGTAGACCGGAAACTTGAATCGGCAAAAGGCGATAGATTGCAACATTTGACAAAGGCTTGCAGTTATCACACCTATGTGTTAAAGGTTAGTCCAAAGATCAAAGGAAGCCCGCGGGGTGAACGGGGCATATTCTTATCCGTCCCTACGTTGACAGACAGCGAGAAGAACATTGTCCGCTAAGTTTGATTGGATCGGTTCACAGCAATATCCAATCGAAATTGATATAGAGGGTGTGACTACAATTCCGATCCAAATGATAAGTTTCAGAACTCGTAAGAGAAAATTTAGTATTCGCCTGAAAGGATTGCGGATCAATAGGGTTTACTCCGAGAAGAAGAAACTCGTAATTTGGCGGCAAAACTTAGAGGTAGATTCTAAGGAAAGACAAAGCTTCGAAAGGTCAGTAAGTTATTTGCTCGATTTTTGTAGAATATTACGGCATCATAATTGTAATTATTTGTAGTATGTATACTTAATTACTAGGATCGTTTAGTATGTAGAATTACCTTTGCAGTGTTTCATTTACATGCGTATTTGAGAAATGGGCTTGAGCCTACGTAGAGAATTATTAGATGCGAAGCGGAATTATGTAGATTGTTAGCTTTTGGTCAGAATTAATTTTGTAATTCGCTCTTAGGTTACTTCGTAGTAAACCAGTACATTTATTAATGCGTTATGTTAGAATTTACGCATGCTTGAATTGTGAGTTTGGGAAAATGGTTGAAGTATGTAAGATTAGTACTATGGACGTATGAATATATCAAAGCATGGATATTTGAATATTTGCGTACTTTGTATGAGTTGTAAGGTAAAGGAATGCGTCTGATTATTATAATATTGTTTAGTATAACGGGATTAGGAATAAGTACTGATGTGACGGAATTTATTGATATATGTATAAGAAGTAATTGATACTGTGCTGTATTATGACGTTTGTTTTACCATACCAGAACGTATGGGTATCTCGATGTGACCGAATGCGTGACCGAAGAAATGCAATAGTCGTTATCTGATGATAGGCTGTGTGTAGTATGAGATGAGAGGGCTCAGGAAAAGATTGTACCGTCCTTATGTTTTCACAGGAAGCTTTTTAGGGGACACAGAACTTCGGGTTCTATTGGGTCCCGAGTCTTCAAGAGTTGGAGACGGAATTGAGACTGTAGTCGAGACAGTCGAAGTCGACAGAAGAGTAGACGTGGTAGAGAAAGTGGGGGAGGAGGAGATGGAATCTAGAGAAAGTCGAGGAGGAGAAAGAGTCTAAAGAAAGTCGAGGAGGAGGAGGAGGAGAAGGAAGTGGGAGAAATAAGAGAGAAAGGATACACCAGATGATTAGAAATACAAGGACAGGTGGAAATCAGTCTCACACTGCTAACCAAGTGATGCAATAGGCTTATTAAAGGGTCGAGCGGAAGGAGTGTAATTGGGAATTTGAGTCATTTGATTATTGAATTGTTATTAAATTGTTATTCATTGAATTTCAACCTTTTTTGTATATTTAACCATTTAACCGTCGGCATTGCTGACTGGGGACTCTGAGCTTTACATCTATCTTTCACTAAATTAAACTTCCAACAAAATAGAGCGTGGGAGGGACTTCTATAATAGCTTAAATCAAACATTGGGAGCACCCCACCCCAACCATAACAATCCTAACAAAGAGTCATTGTAAAAAGGTATTGTG
>JAECUM010014998.1:0-42488 GCA_016617855.1 Megalonaias nervosa | reverse complement strand
ATTTAAACTGGAAACCATTTGATTAAATTTCACTTATCACATATTAAATTGTGTATTTTCGTGACGCACGAAAGTCTCATCTCAATTATTATAGGCCACTGTTGGCTAATTGAAAACTACATAAAACAATTTCATATTGTTAGACTTATTTAAGAAACAGAGATTGAGAAAATTATAAATCAGAAATGAGTGTCAGATGTTCCTTTCTCTAAGCCGATATATCGATGTATACAATGTGTTTTCTGCATAGCGGGAATATTCCCTGATATAAAGTCTGTAAAAATATAAAATATAAAATGACTCATCATAACGATTGTAAATACACACAACGACTTAGTCATTTTAAGCAACATTGTCAGTTTATTCATATGAAAACGATAATATCAAGACAGTTGATTATTACGAAAAGGAAGCAAGTATCAGTTAAGTTTCCTACATCTTAAGAATAATATAAACTCATGTAGAAAATGAAATAGACTGACAGATTGCTTTTAGTTATTAGTTTTTGAGCCCTGTTTAACTTTCGGAAGAAAATAAATATTTAAATGCTTGGTAATGGAACTCAGGCTCAGACCTGTAAAGTGTGAATGTACTGATGCCTACGTAGTTACCTTATATCTCTGAATTTGTTGCAGACTTATGCTCAACATATCTTCTTACGAGAAAAGAGAGAAAGAACTAACGACTTGGTCTGATGAGCTTCATGCTGTTATTGCAAGGTACATGCATATAACATGTAATGGTATCGCAAGGTACATGTATATAACGTGCAATGGTATCGCAAGGTACATTTATAATGGTTTAATGGTACCTCTTTCTTGTAGACATAATATAGCAAATTTATTTGCATGAGTTATCATTTTATTTTAGTACTTTTCTGGCCGCTGAAAATACACTGGGCATTATGAGGGAAAGTTCTGGACGTTCAGATTTTGGCCAGATTATTCAATACAATTCAAAGAGGCGAATTAAACACCACCTCATAATAGCGGATACCTGGTTTATGCGTTTTGTAAAGATATCATTCAAACCATTTCGCAGAAGCAACAACATTTGTGCTGTAGTGATAAATTATGCACATCGACAGATACCATGTGAATCAAGGCAGTTAATATTATGTCTCTTTTTAATTAAATAGTGAGAACCATTGTTTTATTTTCCATGTCATTTTCTTCAGGTTTATCGATCTCAGTAAAGCGTAATATTCTGATTGGAGAATTCCTTTAATACACTCTCTTTCCTGTGATGAAAATGATTCCGGTTTCTAGATATGTTAGAACTGTTAGAGAGAGAGAGAAAAGAACTTAATCTTTTTATTAAACTTACATTCTTGTCTGAATTTCAAGATTCTGCTTATGTACCTTCAATGCGCTGTCTCCGTTATATTTTGTCTTAAATTTTGTGTAGAAATGTTAATATTCTCATTATTCGCTATCAGAGCTGGAATAAATTGAATCTTTCAGAATGTTACCTTTTTGCTTAAATGTATGTTATTATATGTAACGGTAAAACAACACACAGTATAAAACAATGTTGAATATGTCCCATTACTTGTCCACAAAGTCATTTCATGCATTGAGTGAAGTTTAGCTCATTTTGACTGTCTCTATTCACGTCTCTGTTTTGCATATACTCCTTAAGCATGAATTGTACAAACATTTTTAAAATTACTAATATTATAATTTTGCACATACAATTTCACAATTGTGAGGTGACTAACAATATGTTTTCATCTTCATATGTTTCCTGTTTTCATAGCTGTCTTTTACATTTGCTGTCTTGAAAAAATGCGGTTTTATTAAAGTGTGTAGATTTTCAGGGAGGCAGATTTGAACATAAAATATAACAAAATAAAAAAATTAAATCTAAACAAATAAATTGAAATCATTCCTTCTTAGAGAACAAACAATCCATTTTCACTGCATCTCATTATGTTAAAGCATATCCTTACATAATGTTCATTGCAAGAAATGTGTAATTTACTATTGTAGCATAAAATTAGTTAATGGGACCGTGAATGTCGTTGTTAAAGAATGAACCAACAGGCTTTTCATTAAACATATTATTTAAACAAAGCATAGAAACACCGGGAAGTCATTAAGAACAGCTGAAAATTACGAATACGTAAGTACTTTACTGCATTTGCATAGAAATTGGCTTTGAAAATAACCGAGTGGCCGAGTGGAATAAAGCGCCCACAGTTACTGATCACTGCCATCTCACCTCTGTCTGAGTGGGTTGGAGTCTTGGATTCGGGCAATGTGGGTATATGAGAAAGCTTGCCAGTAGCTTCTCGTGGACCGGTGGCTCGTTCCGGGGTTTTCCTGGGTTCTTCCTCCACCATTTATACTGGCCGCCATGTATAGCCTATCTTGTGCTGAAAATGGCATTAAACCCTACAACAACAACAACTACAACAACAAAATTCTCTTGAATTGTATAGTGAAGAATGAAAACCTAAATGTAAATAGAGAGCAAATAGTTTTGAATGACAATCTGTCACTTTGCCGTTTCAAAACAGACAAAGATATTAACGATGCAATTTGTTATCCCAGACTGCTAATTTATAGTAATGATAAAATTACTGAAGCTTAAAACAAGCAGTTACTCCATGCAGCATCGCTCTATTTCATATAATGAGAAACAGTTGCCACATTAACGTTTTAAGAAAATGTCACCCGCTTAAACCAGAAGTATTAAGCATGTCTGGATATGTGTCTTAAGTTTGGAGATTTCACAATATCCCCGATATTAAAATATTACAATAGTGCTAGCATGTACCAGGTGTGCATCAGCTAATCTCCAATCGAATTGTCTACTGCAAATTTGAATGACTAGTTTTGGTTGCATATGAAAATAAGAACATTTAGTATTGATGTAAATTTGTCAAGGTAACAATTGCATTTTTCGCGTCAATAATGAAATGATGCTCTTCTGTCAAGAGGAAATTTATAATCGTTCTTGGAATTTTTTAAATTTACTTTGGATGGTTATGTTTTGCGAAGTCTATCCGTTGAGGATGAGGAAGTCGTTTTTGTATTCTGTAAAATAGAGACTAATATATAACTTCATTCAGGTTTTATATTCTACGTTAACTTAATTAATATAATTTCACGAAATTCCTATTTTACTTTTGCAAAATTAGAAAATACTCTGGAAATTTAGCTCTTAAATCAGGACGTTATCTGCAAGTTGATACAGTTAGCAGAATATGTTGTAATTGCAACTGAGATATTATTGGGAAAAAATTTCATTTTTATTAACGAAAATGTGTGCAGTTGTGAGAGGCATATGCGAAGCAGCATGATAAGAATATTAGTGGAATCATAGGAGATATTTTACGCATTAATATATGGGCATGTGATGTGTTTTTAAAATACTTTTTTCTACAAAACGTTTAATATTAAGAGATTTTTTTGTTTGTTTGCAAATATTTAAATTTTTTGATTGATTACTTGCTTGCACTTGTGATTTGTCTGTATCAGCTAATTGTTTTGTACGATCTGTATTGATAAAGACAATGAAAGTGAATAAAACTTTGTCATAAACATTTAAGATCCCATAATGTTCTCATTGAAATGAGTCTTAAAGTCGTATTCCCTACATTCTCTGGTATGTTAAAAATTGGTGTAATTTATTCATAGATGAAAAATTCAAACAACCACTTTGATGGATTTTGTCATGATTAAAGGTTAATAATTGTGTTTTGGACGAATTTAATAATGAGATGTCATTTTTGAGGATTGTGGTAAGTACGTAAGTAATTAGTTCTGGTTATATACTGATTCTGCATTATTAGCACAATTGGAAGTACAGTATTTAGTAACATGTTGCATAATCTAACGCAATTATTTCTTTCTAATTCTACTTTACAGGTTAGAAAAACAATTAGAGGAACAGGAAAATGAAATCAAAGTGTGGAAGAACCGGCACAACAGGTATCATTTAGAAAACCGTCATAAGAGAAGTTAAAGTGGCAATATAAATATCTCAAGAGTGTGTTAGATAAATAACATCTCTCAATTAGTCGGTGATCTTGACCTTGGACTAGCTGCTTAGTCATCTTCAAGGATTCATATGTGCGATGGTACATTTAGTTTAAAATGTAGTGCCTTTTTCTCAATAGAAATGTTGTATTGACTGCCTTTTATAACCGTTTCCTTCAATCTCAAAATTTCGATATTGCTTGAAAAATATTATATCCCATGGTAAATTTCTTTGCAATGTCAGCAGTGGGAAAAATATTAAATAATTAACAGCCTTCCTTTACAAATTACCATTTGTGATCCCGACCGCTGACCTCCTTGACCCACACATACTAAAGACGGTTGTGTTGATATCTGTGTGGGCAATGTCTGATTATGATGCACTGACACAAAAATGGAAAACGAGTCCTTGAAACAACCTGTTGAAGAAATGGAATAAAGGCCAGATGCCATACAGACATGCGGACAATGCTTCCACCACGAAATGAATGATATTGCCCTTAGTCAAAAGATCGTAGAGGCAATTTCGCATGAATGAGATTGCTCTACTTTGTCACTTATTTTAGTACAAACAGCTGCCCATTCTAAAGCATGCTGAAGTAGGGATAATTGATCGATGTTAATGTGATGATCTGCCTTGATTCATATTTGTATGAACGGATAAAAGCAGGTTAATAATGAAAAGTTTTTTTGTGTTGCTTATACACTGGAAGATTATTCTATTGGGATTATGTTCCTGGATGGCCTGCATTGCAGCATATTACAGAGTATATAAGGCCTTACATTTTCTATCTCATTCTGAGTTGTTATTGTTCTTTTTTGTTTTTCCAAACTTCAGCCTGGAGCATGAGAAGAGAAAGACAGAAGAAGAGCTCAAAGCGACTGAATCAATTCTAATAATGATTTGAGCATACAAAATAATTTGATAAGTTGTTTCGTTATTAACAGCAAAATACGTAATTGTTTATAATCTGGCATGACACTGTTGAATAAAAGCACATGAATACCTGTAAGTCTTTAGGAACATATAAAAATTAGGATACTTAATGACTTTACTATACGTTTGAATGCTTATTTCGTCGATTTCATTTCCAAGGTTTGTATCCTAGCAACCATTCAAACTATAATTTCAAGCTATATATTGTAAGGTCACTGGTAGAATTGACTTTAATTTAATTTCTGTTTAATTTCAACATTTTGCTGATTTGACAAGGATTGATTTTTCTAAGTTAATATTTAAAGATTCGTTTCTGTTGTAAACTCCACTTGTAAATATTGTTAAAGGTTCATGTGTAAGACAGAAAACTATATATCGACACAGTTAGGATCTTTCTGGAAAATCTGTCCCACTCAGCTGTTAGAGTATGTCACGAACAGTTTCAGATTCTATTGATAGATGGTGTGCATTACACCATGTTATAGACATTATACATTATATTACGTTTTCTATAGTATTCCTCTATTTCATTTTCTAAAACTTCAGTCTGGAGCAAGAGATGAGAAGGATTGAAGAAGAGAACAAAAGGTACTGAAACAATCTATTAATTAAGTGAGCAAACGAAAAGATTTCAAACAAATTTGACAAGTTGTTTCTTCGTTTATTAGCAGCAAAATAAATACTTTTATAATCTGACATGACACAACTGTTAAAAGGAGCGATGATTACCACTCAAACATGACTATGGGAGATAATGTAAACAATAAATCAAGGCGTTTGCACGAATTGTATGCGTTGCAATGAGCACTGACTTATATTAACCTCTGTATGTCTTTTGTAAAGTAAATCGAAATTAATGGAACTGAAAACAAAGTAATCGTGCTATTTCTGCCACCTGGTCGTGTGTTGGGAGATGGGATTTTGTTTTAGTGTTATGAATATCGTGTGCCTAATTTATAAATGTGAATAATCAGCCTTTCTATAAAATAAGAATTCAGAAATTTGATTAATATTCATACAAGCTCAACTATAATTCGGGAGTTAAAAGATATAAATGTTTTTTATGTAGTTAAACACATAACCCTCCATTCACACCATCATAACTTGCCCCTGAGATGGACCTCTCCAAATCGAAGACTGTAACGTCCGTGTACAAACATCCAAACATGTATTTTGAAACTATCCTCTACATAGCATTTGAAGCCTATATTATAAGTGGTAAAGACGAAATGGAAGAGATTATAGACGGCCTAATGCATGCACCCCCGACTAGACATCATCTTGGGTAATCGTGGAAAGAGACAAGCCAGTACTTTCTTCTCTCTGAATCATTATTTTCAGATATTGATATCTAATGTAAATTTTTCAACTTTTGACGTAGACTCCCTTCTTTCCTAGATACATTTCAACTGACGACTTTCTAGTGATACCTATACAGGTATATATTTCTGTTATGCAAGTATATTATAATTCTTACCAGGATACAAGCCAAGACTAATTTCTTGATGAACCAGATTGAAAATGAGAGGAAGGCCAAAGAAGATGCCCTTCTTAGGTAGATACATTGCAACTGTTTACTTTTACACATGTACGAAACTGACCAAATGCTTCCAAAATCAACAGAGCCCATCTTCAAGGCTGACGTCCAAAATAATTAACAATTACGAACTGAAGAACGTAAACTAAAAATCATCTTAAATACCCTCATGTGTTTAATAATGCTTTGTCTACAAGTAAATGTATACCCTTTTGTCCACACCATTATAATGTGCCATGATTTGTCCTAACAAAATACAAGAAATTATTTTCCATATAGAAAACACAAAAATTGTACTGTGAAAGTATATACAAAATAGAGTTTTGAAATGTATATTATACACGGTAAAGATTATACGTGAGATATAATCAGCACACGAACAAATGCGCACACTAATAGACATGACCTGCGGTCTTCTTTTAAAGAGTCAAATCAATACTTTTCTCTTTCTCAAAGGAATTATTCGTAGACTTGTTCGTCTCTTGTCATATTTTTTACTTACGGCGTAGATGTCTTAGATAGTAATGGTTCAACTTATGGCTTTCCTAACTAACAAGCTAGCTAGCTAACTAACTAACTACCTAACTCTCTCTGTTTATCTAAATCTTAAAATTCGGAACGGTCATGATATCTTATTCTGCCACTGAGTAGAAGCCAAGAAGAATCAGTTGACTAATCAGCTCGAAAATGAGAGGAAGGCCAAAGAAGATGCCCTTCTTGGGTAAATACGGTTGCAAAACTGATGTACACACACAGACACACACATATCTAATAAACATGACAAAAGACGTTGCAGCTAGTACAAAAAACTGGCCAAGATCTATGGATGCCTTTGTCACAGAAGACGAATTCTATTATATGCTTAAAAACGGCAGAACACGGTATGATATCTATTATCCTCACTAGGAATCTAATATTTGATTTGAGAAGAACATTCTCTGTGTTCAATACGCGTACGTTTTACTTACTTTACTGATTACAATAAAACAAATACAGCGTGATTAAACAATAATACTACTGCATGGCAACACAAAAGTTTGTCCTGGATATAGGAAGATAATACCTTTCAATTAAATGTAAACATGAAGAGAGATATGGGTTTAAAACCTGCCTCCAAAACTACAAATGAGTCGATATGTCTGTCTACATATCTGTCTGTCTGTATGTATCAATGTTTAACGGCACTTAAAAAAACAGTTTTAAAGTTCTAAACGCTAATATATGCATATAATCTCAACGCATGAATTGTCTTTGTCAGGACCTTTATATATATGAAGATGATGGTCCATTTATATTCAGTGTATTTATGTCGGCAGAGGAAGACTGGAGCTTTTGATTTTAGTGTCAGAATTGTCTTCTGCCTAACATGGAAAAGTACAAAAGTTTCAATATTGTTTACACTAAAACGGGAAGCGAGTCCTTTGAAAAAGAACCTGCTGAAGAAACGGAATAACAGCCTGATGCCATATAGACGTATTGACAATTCTACCACCATGAAAGCCTGTCTCCATTAATCATATTGACTACATTTCGCGAATGAGTTTTCTGTACTATGTCACATATTTTAGCATCAATTGCTGTCCCTTCTAAATTATGATGAAATAGGGATAATTTATAAATTTCATTTTGCTCATGTGAAGTTTGGTTTGTGTTGCTTGACCGCTAGAAGACTATTCTTTTGGAGTTTTTTTTTTTTTTTTTTTTTTGCATGACGGTGTGCATCACATTATAGAGAATATCAAATGCCTTACTTTTTCTCATTTTGTGATGGTTTGTGTTCTTTTTAATATATTCAAACTTAAGTTTGGAACAAAATAGCTCCAGACGTACTGAATCAACTCCGAGAATGACTTAAGCTTAAGAGAATACATCAAATACTTTGACAAGTTGTTTCTTTATTAACAGCAAAATAACTATTTATTATTTTGCATGGCACTGTCTAATAAAAGCAAAAGACCTGGAAATCCTAGCAACCGTTGAAACTGTAATTTCAAACTATATTTTGTAAGGATAATGTTCGCATTTAACTTAAATTTAATTCAGTTTAATGCCAACACTTTACTGATTTGATACGAATTGATATTGTTATTTGTAAATTAATACTGGAACATTTGTTTGATAGACACTGTTGTAAACTCTTGTAATAATTTTTGAAGATTCCTCTGGAAAAAAAACAACAAAACACTGTATAGAATCATCATTCTGAGAATCAATAGGATCCAGCTAGGAGGGAATGCAGTAATTAAACGATCTTTTTGGCAAACCTGTCCCATTCAAATTTGTGTTTTTTGTTTGAGTTATAGCTTTAACAATAAGACTCATATTGCAATGATGTCTTCAGTGTGACAGTTTATAGTGATGTTTAGCACTTGTGTATCGTGTCGCAGACATGTAGCATCGTGTTCCACCCAGTCCCATTATCCTAACGCAAGGCAACCGGTTCTAACACTAACTTCTTAATGCAGAGCGCCAAGCGAGGTCGCTGCTAGTTCCTTTTTATAATTCATTGGTATGGCTGGGCCGGGGTTCGAACCCGGGACCTCCCACATCCGGGGCGGACGCTCTAACCAAATACGCCAACTGAGCGATGTTCAATCAAGAGTGTTTCCCAGAATCTTTTAGCACTATGAAACTTGTTTACATCTTTTTTATCTGAAGGATAGGAAGAGAGGTGTCTCACTGTAGATTTTATTGCAAGATAGTGTGCATTACACCATCTTACATAGAGTGTACCTTACAATACGTTTTCTACGTTGTTCATTTTTATGTTTCCAACTTCAGTCTAGAGCAAGAGAAGAGAAGAATTGAAGATCTCACAAGGCTCTGAAGCAATCCTGTTAATTAACGGAGCATAATAAAATATGACAAACACTTTTACAAGTTGCTTCTTCTTTTATTAGCAGCAAACAACTATTTATAATTTGACATGGCTCTGTTCAAAGTAGGGATCATTACCACTCAATAGATGACAATGGGAGACAAGACAGACGATAATGAAGGCATTTGCGTGACTTGTATGCTCGAATTTAATTTTCAGTTTCGGTGAGCACTGGGCATAATATGATTCATTCGTTCCTATTAATTTAATATTATTCCTGCACATAGTATCTATAACAAGATACCCTCTGGGTTGTCACTGAATAGTCTATTGTAGTCATTGTAATAAATAACCACCCCAACACATTTAATCTTTTTATTTTAAACATGTCAGAAATTCAAATGCATATCATACTCAAGTGTCTATTGAACCTCTATAAATCATGATAACTCCCTGAATTATCCCAGAAAGTAACTTGAAGATAAAATTTGGTATGGACGACATTTTGTATCAACCATATATCTGACTCCAATCTGAATTTTCACTGTACTAACTAGAAATTTATTTTATTAAAACTAAACATATTTTATTGTCAATAAGATCAACATGAATAATTAATTAACGAACGAAAATGCAGGCAAACATTCTTGAAAAATTAAAGACAGGCGACTTACCTACATATAATCACATGAGAGGGATTGAAGGATACGAGCGCAAGGATAGTGTTTGGTGTGGTGAGTGACGTAAACTTTTAACTGTATTCTTAATGGAACAAAATATATTTGTAAATCTGTTTGCGCTAATAATTCATTTCTGCATTCCCTTTTGGAACAAAATCTTTTGTATCTGGTGTGTAAAGTTCATTGCTAATAAATGTGTATCAGAATCAAGATTAGCATTCTTTACTGATAATCTGTAGCAATATAGACTTAAATGCGGTCGACGCAGTGTAATATACATTATATTAACTGCCTAATGCCTAATGCTCTTTCTATGGAAGAAACTTAAAATATTAAAACTGTGACATACAACTATTCAAAAATCAGCAATGAATGCCAGATGTTCCTTTCTCCAAGCCTAGATATCGAGGTATAGAATGTATTTTCTGCATAGCGGAAATATTCCAACATATAGATTCAGTAAAAATATAAACATAAATGACAAAAGTTACTATTATAAATACGCACAACGCCTTAATCATATTATTATTAGTTTCTACATATGATAATGCTTTTATCAAGACAGCTGGCCGTTATCAAAAAAGGAAGTATGAGTCCAGATGTTCCCCAAACCTTAAGAATAATAAATACTCAAGGACAAAATAAAATTGACTGACAGATTGCTTTTATTTGTTAATTTTTATAAATGTTTAATTTTCAGAAGAAAATTACCCTTTAAGTGCTTGATAATCGAACTCAGGCTCAGTCCTGTAAGTTGTGAAAGTTTTGATGCCTACACAGTTACCTTGCCACTATATATCTTTGAATTTGTTGCAGGCTTACACTCAACAAATCTTCTTACAAAAAAAGAGAGAAAGAATTTAAAACGAGGTGTGATGAGCTTAAGGCTGCTATGGCAAAGTACATCCATATAACATGTAATGGTTTTTCTTTCTTGTAGAGAGAATTTGGTATTGTTTTTGCATGAGTCATAGTTTTTATTTCTTTGATTTGGCTAGGATAATACCACAGAAAATATACCCGGGAATTACAGTGTGGGAAAGTTTGAACATTTAAAGTTTGGACAGATTTTGCAATCCACTTACAAAAGCCAGAGAAAACATAAGAAAAATACAAAATACGTGATAATTAATTGATGATGTCTGTAACGATATCATTAAAACTGTTTCGTAGACTTAACAAAGTTCGAGCAGGAGTAATTTCGGCTAACTTTTGCACACCAATGATACCTTCAAACTCAACCCAAGTAAAATTATGTCTCATTGTAATTAAAGATTATGGTTTCTAGATATGTTTGAACTGTCAGAGAAAGAAAAAAACCTAATTTTTTAAATATAAAACTTTACTCTTTTTCTGAATTTCAAGATTATACTGTGTTCCTTAAATATGTTGGCTCCGTTACATTTTGTCTTAAAGTTACCTGCATTTAAATAATAATTTTCTCATTACTCGATATCAGATTTTAAATGAATTGAACTTTTCAGAATGTTACATTTTTATGCTTAAATGGATATTATGATTTTCGCTTCAACAAAGTTACAAGAAACAATGGGCAAAATCAGAAGATGAAAAGATTCAGTTGGAGATGAAAATAAAGAAGAAAGAAAATGTGGCCATGGAATAAATATCTCACTCCTATCTGTTAGCCTACTTTTCTTTTTCTGTCTTGTTTGGATGTTAAATTGATACATAGTGTAAAAAGAGAATACAATATGTAGGAATCTTAAAAATGTCAAATTACTTTTGCACAAAGGCATCGAACTCATTCAGTGAAGTTTACACCATGTTTGTTTGTGTAATATTCCATGTGCAATTGGTATGGTCTGATGTAGCAAATATCCAAATCTTGCACGCTTTAGTTAGACAGAGCGATAGAAGTGTGAACTTATATGTGAAACATTGCATAAATTTTGTCGTTGTCATAATCTACTTGTCCTTATCAACTTGTACTTGCTTTTATCACCATTTCTATCGATTTCTCTGTTTTTGCAAATGTTCCTTAAGCATGAATGTTACAAACAATTTTAAAATTACTAACATTACATTTGCACAAGACGTTTCTAAAATTGTGAGGTAAACTAGCATTTTCCTATCTTTATCTGTTTACTGTTTTATAGTTATCTTTCATTTGTCCTGACTTAAACGAATGTGGTTTATTTAAAGTTGTAGATTTTCAAGGACGATGCGAATATACTACATTATCAACTAAATAAAGACAAAATTAGGTATAAAACTTAACTTGAAATCCTTGCTTCTTAGAGAACAGCCTATGCCCAATAAAACCTCATTATGTCAAAGACTATTTTATCCTTAGATAATTTCATTGCAGGAAATTAGTTCCATTGTAATATACTATCATTGCATTTTAAAGTAATGATATTGTGAGAAACAGAAGCGACATTAACGTTGTTATAAAATGTCACATGCTTGATCCAAAATATCCAAATATGCCTGGGTATTGGTGTTAAGTTTGGGGTTTTCGAAATATCCCTGATATTGAAAAGTTACATTTATAATAGTGTTAGCATGTATCAAGCGTACATAACATAGCGATAGGCATTTTACGCATATGCAAGATGGATCAATAATGAAATGAAACTCGCATGTTAAGAGCAAATTAGTAATCGTCCTTGGAAAATTAATTAACTTTGCCTGGGATGGGTTTGACAAATAAGAGTTGAATTAGGACCTTATCTGCGAATTGATATCTGCGAATTGATACAATTAACCGAATGTTGTAATTGAAATTGATGTGTTATTGGGAATTAATCTTATTTTTATTAACGAAATATGTATGAGGCTGAGAGAAATATGTAACAAGCAAAATTAAAAGAATATTAGTGGAATCATGGGATACGTACATATTAATATATACAGGTGTGCTGTGTAATTTAAATATTTTCTCTGCAACGCGTTTAATAGTAAGAGATCAGTTGATTGGATACAGTTATTTCAAAAATAGTTTGAGATTGTTATCGTGCACTTGTTGTCTGACTGTATTAGCAAATTATTTTCTATGTTCTGGGATGATTTAGACAA
The DNA here is from genome assembly GCA_016617855.1 of Megalonaias nervosa. NCBI lineage: Eukaryota > Metazoa > Mollusca > Bivalvia > Unionida > Unionidae > Megalonaias > Megalonaias nervosa. Next base: position 29,491 of record JAECUM010014998.1, on the reverse strand, counting down.
AGAAAATAATTTCGTGTTATAAAACACTTAAGATCTCATAATGCCTCATTGAAATAGGTCTCAAAGCCGTATCTGTAACTCTCTAGTATATGAAAACGTGGCATAATTTATCTGTACGTTGAAAATTCTAAAGGTCACTCAATAATTGAGACTTTGGATGAATTAAATCATGAGATTTTCATTTTAGAGGACTGTAGAAGGTTGAGATTTCCTTTTTTAATTGTATATATATATATATATATATATATATATATATATATATATATATATATATATATATATATATATATATATATATATAGCGCTCCTCTGTTTTCTTTTTTTTGGCACACTTCAGTCTGAAGCATGAGAAAAGAAGACTTGAAGAAGAGATCATAAGGTACTATAGCAATTATTTTAATTAACGAGCTTAAGAATATACGTGAAACAAACTGTTACTAGTTGTTTCTTCCACTATGAACATCAAAATAACTATTATTTATAATCTGATATGACTCTGTTCAAGGTAGGGATGATTACTACTCAATACATGTCTATGGAAGATAATCTAGACGTTAAATGAAGGCATTTGCGTGACTTGTGTGCGTGAATTTACTTTTCAATTTCGATGAGCACTGAATGTAATATGATTCTTTCGCTCCTAATAACTTTACATTGGATTGGAGAAACTCTGACTCTTATTAACCTCTTTATCTCCTTTGTAAAAAATCGAAATTCTTGCGACTGCAAACATAACATTGAATCATTGCCGCGATCTGGTCGTGTGCTGAGAGATGTTACTGTTTTCTTTCGGATTGTGTGAATATCCTGAGGTTAATTTAGAAATATAAATAATCAATCTGAATATATAATAAGAATTCAAAACTTCAATTAATATTCATAAAAACGCAACAAGAATTTTGCAGTTAAAATATACACGTGATGCATCTTCAGTTAAGTACAGCCACCTCCATTCGTGCCATTATAAACTTGCTCATCAGAGTGGTCTCTCGAAATTGAATACAGTAATTTTCACATACCAACGCGCAAAATTGATGTTGTGAAAATGTGCTGTACATAGGGCCCGAGGCATATATTATACATAGTAAAAAATTTATTGGTGGACATTATCCACAACCTAATGCACTCAAACACTTCCAAACATGTCATCGAGTCTTCGTGCAACGTAAGTTAAATAATAATAATAAACATGAGAAATTACGGTGCAGCTAGTATGAAAAACTTGTTCAGCACTTTCAAGATCTGCGGATCCCTTTCTCAAAGCAGACGACAATCACAAACTATCTATTAAAATGCTTTTGTTGTCGAAGGAAATTCAATGAACATAATTTGTTCATATCCTTAAAATGGCAGAACACTGATTATCTTATATAATCTTTATCTGTCAGATCTGATATTTATTTTTGGGAATATCATCTTTTTGCGCTTGACTTGCACACATGTAACCTACATTACTGACAGAAATATACAGCCTGATTTGACAATACTGTCAATGCATGACCATCCAACATATTATCTGGATAATATTTATTGCACTTGTATAATCCACAAACGAGACGAGACAATGAGTTTTCAAAATTAAGAATGAAATTATATGTGTGTACATTTTAATGGCACCTCAGCACCATAATGTCTATATAGTTCCAAATAAAAGCAATTTTCGAACAAGCTATAAACAAGAATTACAGAAAAACAACAGTCCGTTTATATTCAAATTTCCCATGTCTACCAAAGGAGGCTTTATTGTCTTTAGTGTGAGAACTTTCTTTTGTCAAACATATTAATGAAGAAAATGGTCAATATCGTTATACCAAAATAAATCACATATTAAAAAACAGCGATTTGTTAGTCACATGGGGAAAACAGAAACACTATATAAATTGGTTCTCCAGATTGAGTTATATGGCATCGAGCAAGCTCGGGGACAATTCAAACAATGCAGTGCTGAGTGACCCAAACCGACCTACCAGGCTCTCGGAGCAGTTTTCTGAACTGTATGCCGACGAGTGGAAAGATGCTTTTGATGAACTAGAGAAACATTTGATTCACAAAGACGACAAGGAAATCATATCCTACCTGAGGGATTTTTTACTGGTAAGTGTGTATCGAGAATGTAAAACATTTCTCTAACAAGGCATTTGCTTCATCGGACGATGCGTACTTGTTATCTTATGGGGGTACACTTGCAAATATCTGAGCAATTATAATTTGAGGGAAATAAGATTGGGGCTAGAAAATCTTGGACATTTTCACCGCGCTTAAGTCCTTTGGTCATTTCTTCGATAAACTAACATGTAGTGGTTTGAATCATAACTATACAACAAAAGTGATGGAAATGATACCGTAAATTCATGGTATATTTGAAATGTATTTAAGTTTTGGAGGTGGGAGTACCCAGTATTAAAAGAGCTCATTCGACCTTTCATATACATTGTGCCACAACATATGAAGTCAAATAGACGGCACCTGTCTTACATTGTACGTGCCCTGAAATATATGCTAAGCTGTTATAAACAGTTGCCTACAGGCTTAGGATTGAGTCATATCATTCAGATATATCTAAAGATCCTCTCCCGTCTTCAGATAAGAAGAAGACGATTTAAAAGTCTAGGCTATTTAGGCTGCACTGCATAATTTATGCAATTTATTTCCTTCTCTTTTTGATGCATTTTGTATTTTCCATTCAGGTATACATTACAAAATTAAAACATTGTATATGCCTAAAAGTCAGCGACGACACAAATAATGGCAATATCAGATGTCAAAATCTATTTACAGAAGTATGTATAAATTAACATAGAATTAAAATTATACATCGACAAGTATGGTTGTTCAACTAGTTCTATTCTTGTAATATACATTAGTAATCTTTTATACCCAAAAAATCTGTTTTCTCATTGATTACCGTGTTACAACTCTACATCTACAACGTTGTAACAGAAAGAAGCGAAATCATCAAGTTTAGTAAAATCAACAAATAATTTATTTCTCTAGCTACAAAGTGAATATTCAAGCAACGCTTACAGTATTGTGAATTAAATCCCAAATAATCTTAAATCTCCTATCACAAGTCCAACATTGTTGAATGTTCTAAATGAATTCCAATAGTGTTGAGTGTCATGATGAACCAGTAGTGTGGAATGTCTTGATACACCAATAGTCTTGAATGTTCTCATGTAACACATTGATATAAACAGTATTGTCTTTCAATAATTTCTCAATAATTCCAAAATAATGTGTTAATCCAAATGGCAATAAGCACTTAATACTTCCAATGAATGATTTTTATAAATAATTCCTCTCCAGTAACATCTGAACATAACTGTAAATCCGAAAAATGGATTCCACAGACATATCTTGTTACAGGAATGAATTATTTGTTTACCAAGTCCCAATATATACACATTCCCACTTGACCTATGAAAGGTTAGAATGGTCTGGAAAACTACTCGTTCCAGTTCCACTAACTCGGCAACAAGGTTCTTCCTTGAAGTAACATTCTATTTTGTTTACAACGAACAATAACGACAAGTCATGTATCAATTAATCAAGGACAAAAATTAAGCACAATTAAAGATACATAACAACCTTTATTTCTTACTTGAAAATATATTGAAAATAAGCTGTCATAAACGAATAAAGATAATAAATGTCACCAATAAAATATAAATAATATAAACCGCATATTATTGAGAGAGAGAGAGAGAGAGAGAGAGAGAGAGAGAGAGCGTGTTAAGACAAGAAAAGCAAGAGTTGAAGTTGCAACTCCATTCACATGATTATGAATAACATCAGCTGCTGCTTATTGTATGGTTTTAAGACTGGCAAGGATATATATATATATATATATATATATATATATATATATATATATATATATCTCATTATATATATATATATATATATATATATATATATATATATATATATATATATATATATATATATATATGAATGTGTGTGTGTGCGTGTCTGTGTGCGCGTGTGTGTGTCTGTGTGTCTGTGTGTGTGTGTGTGACGTGAACGTGAAAATACGTATAATGCGAGAACCAGCACGGGGCTGTACGCACTTCATATTTAATCTCCACTGGTTAATGATTGGATGAACAAACACATATTTATTTCATGGACTGTTACTGAAGTAAATAGTGATAAATGTACCATGGTAAATTATTTTTTGCTTTCAGGAAATTCATTCAGTTTGCAGCAATGTATCTTCCTCAAAGTTGAAGACTATAGAGAGAGCCTTTGTTGAACCAACTGTACCATCTGCAAGTATCCAGCTACCTTGGAACCTAATTTTAATGATTTTAGTGTAACATTCAAAATTCAGCTGTTACTAATATATGGTAGAATTATAAGTTATGAAGAGTTTTAAAAGTCTGCAAAACCATGTCTAGGAATTTTATGATGAATACATATTTTCTTTGCTTTATTAATGTCCTTTACTTACTTCGTTCAGTTTGAACCTCTATAACTTGTACCTTTCTTGTCAAATGTGCCTTGCTTAATCGCCTTTAGGTTTTAATTTGCTGGTAATTTTCTGTCTGGACTATAGCCTCAATAGGCATATAGTATTCCTAGAGACATTTCATACTGTTTCTGTGATGTCAGGGATGAATGGAATAAGCAAATATGTTTTCACGTTCTTTCTGAGTGCAATCCCTAACGAACAGAATTATATTTTTGTTTGGGAATTGGTCGTAAATCGTTAAAGATACATTCCATAGTGCCCAACATTCTGCATTATGTTACGAGAAAGAATAACGGCTAATAAACCTGAAGGAATTTCTTCTGTACATAACAAAACTAAATTATTTAGAAAAGAAAATAGTGATAATCTGTTTATACACCTGCTGTAAAATAAAGTAATACGAACTGAGAATACCTATGAGGTGGAATTTTTTCCTAATGGTAGATTAAATCTACATGCAAGATATTCACCCATTCAAGCAGTGAGCTTAGTGTCGTCTCCATTCGAGACAAAGTATGAATTCTAATGAAAAATATCAATAAAGTTTTACTCAGCACAGAAGTTAATGGCCTCTCGGGATTAACGTTGAGTGTATTTTTATTCAAATGTTAGACATACGATGGGAGAATGTCCGTTGTGCCAGGAATTTCTAAATTAGTGATGAAATGTATCTGCGAAGGAATGCTATAGCTTACGTCAAGATAGCAAAGTTTAAACCCTGAGTACTGCTGAAATGTGTGTGTGTGTGTGTGTGTGTGTGTGTGTGTGTGTGTGTGATAAACATTTTACTGTCGGAGTAAAGCGAATACAAAAGGCATGAGTAACAACTTATAATACTAGCTCTTACTGTACTCTGGAGATATATTGACACATTCTGGTATTAGATTGGTCTTCCAATGTTGCCTTTTGACAGTGAAAGGCTGTATTAATTTTGTTATATAAACGAAACATTGCATATCAGAAAAATAGCCGTGAAAGGTTTCTAGAGCAAACGACGTTTATGTTGATTTTTTTACATAACCATCATCATTTATTTCTAGATTCAAAATTATGGTAGCTTTGGTAGTAGATATTTTTGGAAGTCAGTTTGAATATTGAACAAAGCAATATGGATATAATGTTTTCCTACAATTTTAGGAAGAGACCAAAGTACCTTCCGAAATATTTTACATTATCAAAGATGGAATAAAGTCCATGGCACCCAAACTTATTGAACATATTAGAGAGGTAAGAATCTCTGAACTACCCAAACTATGCCTTACTTTTGCCAGTTGTTATCTTCATATTTAATATCTGACTAGTATGTTTGCAAATAACAGTTAAAACACCATTAATGTAATACTGTGACCCTTTCCCTATGAATGTGAAACCATAAAAACCACAGGAGTTGTCCGTTCAGAAGTTGTACCACTAATTTATTTCCCATAAAACTTAATGCTAATATAATGGAACTTAAAAATCAGTTCTTCCCTAGGGTGGTACACAAATCATACATATTTTTCTTCATTAGAGTAGAGAAAGTGTTTCATTCTTATTTTGACTCTTCTGCTCCTAGACGGGGACTCTCTGGTCTACACCTAGTAACAAAGATTCGCACTAAGAGTACATGTGCTATTTTGCAAGCAGAAAATTAAAGACAGGTCTTCAAAATGAAATTCGATATTTTGATGTCAGCTATAGTACATAGATTAGACTGAAGACTATGAAATTTATAATTAAACAGAATAAAATCAATGTACTAGCCAATGGGTGCAGTTCAGAATATTAGAACTCTAGTAGATATAATCTCTGGTTGTAAAATAATTAGTCGTATGACACCTATAATATGAGGATAGATCCTGCCTTTCTTTTCACTTTACAGCGCGTGCTTGAAAGTTTGGAGGCAAAGTTCACAGCGGAATTTGTGGTAGAATGTCTGCAATGTGAAAATGTAAAACGATACATTGACAAATGTTCGGAGGTGTGTTGGTACATGTCTGTTCAGGATCCACAAATGGTAATGGAGGGAAGCAATAGTCCTGACGGGAAATTTGACTCCAACAAGCACAGAGAATACACGAAAAAGGGTCCATATGAAGAATTTGTTGTGTGGCCTGTCTTGTATCTCTACCGAGGAGGACCAATGCTGTCCAAAGGTGTGGCACAGGGAGCAACGAAGGAGATGAGTGAACGCCAGTAATATCTACTGCCATGAGAAAAATAGCATCATGCTTTCTTCATTTGACAAGATCAAAAGAATATGTTTAATTACTTGCTTATGTTTCTATCGATAATATTATTCAAAGTAAAACATTCATAGAATATGCAATAATAAAGTTATTATTATCTTCATTTCACTTCATCTTTCTCTTATATTTGATTGAATAGTGTTTGTCAGACCGATTTGGACGTACCTTTAGGTAGCAGTTTAACACTATTATTGGTAGTTCACTTTTATGAAACAATTATTATTTGCTAATAAACTTGTTTCTCGTATTAGAATATGTCGTTGTTTCGTGATTGCTTTAATTGCTTGAAACATCATCTATTGTATAAATGTATATGCTTTGCAAGGTTCTAATTTTCTGCATGTATGAGTGAACGTTTGAAACTTTTATGATTTAAGGCAAAGGCTACAAAAGTAGAGTATCATGCAATTATCTAGTACCATTTTTATATATCGAACTGTTTTATTTTGCAGGGAACGTACAGTTTTTCTAAAAGGAAACTTGAGTCTTACATCCATTATTTCCTGTCTTGTGCTCTCTCTCTAGACTATAAGCATCGCACCGCTCCGGTGGCCTAGTGGTTAGAGCGTCCGCCTCGGATGCGGGAGGTCGTGGGTTCGATCCCCGGCCGAGTCATACTAAAGACTTACAAAAATGGTACTAACAGCTGCCTCGCTTGGCTCTCAGCATTAAAAGGTTAGTATTAGGACTGGTCGGCCTGGTGTCAGGATAATGTGACTGGGTGGGACATCATGCTACATGTCTGCGTCATGATTTCCCAGTGCTAGACATCACTATAAACTGCTACATTGCAGACATCGTAGCGATATGACTGAAAAATTGTAAAGCTACGATAAAAATCCAAATCACAACACACACACATCACTATAAGCATCGCATGGACTATTCTACAGAAATGATGAAAAACAAAATAAATAATTCAAACATGCGATGGATATGAGAGCCATGCATATATCGTCTCAAATGATAGTCTCCGTTGCTGGTTTCACTATTGGAGAGACTTTGCTAAAGGTGAATGAACTACGTTTTTAAGAAGATTGTTTCTTCCGTTTAGATGAATGGCTTACAGCATCAATATTGTGCTATATCTATGCTAATTTATTCATACTATAAATGGTATGAATGTTAATGAACAACTTTCTATCCATCCATCCATACATATATCCATCAATTTATACATTCTACCGTGATGCATTTTCAATATTAAAGTATTCTAAATGTTTACTAATGTCAATCAATATGTACTCGAAGGAAGATTAGACTTATGTCAAATATAAAGTGTATCATGTTCCTTGCACTTTTAATCGATATTTTCGGTTATTTTGTTAACGTGCCACCACTTTAAACAATAATTAAATTACCACGGATTGACGTCTGTAAGATTCTTTAATAAAGAACGATGATAATGATGGTCATGGAGACGAGACGTCATGCAGATGAAATGTCACTCGCATTGGATGGTGAACGAAGAACATACATACATTCATAAAGACACACAGACACACAGACACACACACAGACACACACACACAGACACACATATATATATATATATATATATATATATATATATATATATATATATATATATATATATATATATATATATATATAGTTACGTATATGTAGTTAAATTGCTTGTGTGTTAGTTTTAAAATTCTTTTTTAAATTATTTTTGTTTCATTACATTTTATTGTAATGATTATTTTCACGGGATTCGATATTTTTTTTCCAGTAAATTCAGTTTGTTTAGAACGTAAAAGGCATTACATTAGTACTAGTTTTAGCTCACCCTGGTTCATAGATTTTGTAAACATCGAGTGAAGACGATTGGCTAAAGCCAAGGTCATCTCGGCCCGCATGTTAGCTGGATTGTAAACAGCCTTTTTTTAAAAAAAAAATATATTTTCAGTATAAGAATTTGGTTCTTAGATAGGGCTGTTCTTGCCTACGTGACAAATTTCATTTTTTTATTGCGTTGTTCATCTGTTAAGAGACCACGTGACCCATCACGTGGGAATGGGATAATGTTTTAGTTGGGTTTAATACTCATTCCTAGGGCTTTACAAGTAGTCATTCTTAACACCTTGAGGGAACAAGGTGTTTCTATTGTTGTTGTCAGATTGTTTAAATTTCATCTGTATTTTTGGAATTTAATAATTTATTCTCTAGAAAACTAAACAAGTGCTTTATATTTATAAAAGTTCTGGGAGAAAGAAATTCAGTGGAAATTTATTCTGGAGTTCTATACGGAAACATTATAAACTGTGATTCAATCGAGGATCTGTTACCATCAGTACAGACATCATCTGACGTCATCGCCTCCATACTGGAATTTCATCGAGATTCGAACCCGGATTCTATTAAAACTGTTTAGTGATAGAACTTATATTTTTCAATCTTAGGATTAAATTTTGGATTATATTCACAAACCGTAAGTCCTATTTCCAATTTTTACATTGTTTTCTAGAGAAATAAATTATTTTGTTAAAATTTACAAAGCTTGTTGGCTTCACTCTTTTCTCTTGTTATTTTTGTACAAGCCTACACGTAAGAATATATATATATATATATATATATATATATATATATATATATATATACACACACACACACACACACACACACACACACACACACACACACACACACTTTGAAGTTCTCAATTTAAGACTTTGTACTTCTCAGTCTTAGTTAACATTTTAGACTCTTCTTGTGTAACTTTTGTTCTTTCTTGTTAGGATCTGATGTTTAAACCTGCGCCAACTAAGACTAGCGACAAAACATTAGCAAATTTCAAGCAATAATTTGAAATCTCATAAGACGATTAAAAAAGAATTGTACATATCTGTGATTTTTAAAACCCCGTACATTAGTAAATTCTTTTAATATTCTTTAAACAAATTTCAAAACTATAAATTAATAACCGAGTTCCGGTGACGATGCTTTTATCAATTGTCGTTTCAAACATCTTAATACCACATATCCTTGCCATGGAGTTAGTCTGTCAAAGTTCGGGACTGTTTTGCGCCGATCGAAACAAAAATAAATGATATTACAAACTTTATCATCTTTCATGAAACGTTTTGAGGGCTGCTTAACATCAAGCGTTCAAGAGCGTACCCATTACCTACCAAGCCCGTTTTCTTCGTAAAGCGTGGGGACAAAATGTTATATGTAATGTGTTCGCTTGCTTAACATCTCTCACAGTAAGACAGAACTGGAGAGTCAAACGATGGTTGCTTTAATAACATTAAATTTCCTAACACACACATTTGAGAAATAAGTGTAAATTGCGATATAGGCACACCAAACTGAAGGTTAAAAATTGCTTGAAGGCCTCAAATTTGTATAATTTACACGAATCCTTTGAGGTCCTCTTGCAAAATTCACCCCTAATCAGTCAAAATATTCCATGCCATAGAAATAGTGTTGAATAGTGGCATGAACACACATTGTTCTTACAACGCAATGAAACACATGACAGAAAGCACACTTTTAGCAGAGCTACATGCAAAAAGCTGCAAACGCACAGCCGCATGACAACCTTACAATCGGGAAATGTGATAAATTCCGTAAATACATTAGTATCTGGTACGCTCGAGATTAAGAAAACTCAGTCAAAGAATGAATGACCATAGATCTCTCACTTCTAGTTCCCTGATTACACTTTCATAATATCGTCTTTACAAGAAATGTCCAATACATAAACTAGAGTCCATAAGGTACAACAATAAAGGACATCTAATGGATTCATCAACTAAGACCGCCGTATCCCAACGGATTCAATTAGGAAGAATCCAAACGGTACATTTCACCTGTCTAGACTAACGAAAAACGCATACTACTAGTACCTTATTCATCTCCTATCTTGTACTTGAATACACGGTGTAACTCCATCGTATCTCGTCCCAAATCCAGACTGTAAACTCGGACATGGCTTTGCTTATATATTAATCGAAAGAGAAGTTTTGTCTTGTATTCATAGATACAAATGAGTGGATCAAATGTGAGCATTATAATTAACAACGCCCAGCGTCATTTTGGCCTCTAAACCATTTCAGATACGCAGCAGTGACCAAAGAAATACAAGTAACATGGGATTTTTTTAGACACGCGACATATCTTAGGTGAGAATTAAAACCTGAAATTTCTCTTTCCATACCGTTCTTACAGCCTTTCGATTTAATGGAGATTCGCCATGTGAACCAAATTATCATCATCATCATCATCAATCCTTAACCCAAGAGGTGGCTGGGGCATCGCAGTTGACTTTGCAATCAATTCTCTCCATCTTTCCCTGTTCTCTACTGCCCATTGGGAAACTCCAAATCACACGTCTGTCCCATCCCAGGCGCTCTACCAAGTCAGTCAGTTATTTTTCATCTCCTGCTAAACCATCAATATCATGTGCGAAGCGAAGGTTGGTGATTGTTCTTCCTCCGACGCTGACAGTGCCCTTGTAGTCAAGCAAGGCATCATCCAAGATCCTTTCCAGGAAAATGTTGAAGAGTGTAGGTGACAGTATACATCCCTGTCTGACTCCAACTGTTGTTCGAAACCAATCTCCTCTAATGCCATTGATGAGGATAACACTGGTGGCTTTGGCATAGAGGTGCTCAACAACCTGCACCAGATTTGAGCTGATGTTGTACCTCCTCTTAGTTGCCCATAAGGCTGCATGCTATACCCTATCAAAGACCTTTTTTAAATCTATAAAGACATAGTATAGATTCTGCTACTGCTGAAGGTATTTATCGCAAAGGAGTCTGAGATTGAAGATTTGTTCTGTGGTGCTCCTTCTGGCTCGGAAGCCTACCTGCTCCTCAGCAATAATTTTCTCTGCTTGAGGCTTTAGTCTGTTGAGAATTATCTTCAGCATGACTTTACTCAGGTGACTGATCAAACTGATGGTTCTGTAGTTTTGGCAGAGATGTAGGTTTCCTTTCTTGGGAAGCACAATGACCAAGGACTGAATCTATGTGGTGGGACATTATGTCTGCCATATCTTTTTGCAGATTGTTGTTAGGACTGTAACTATCTCTTCTCCTCCTGTTTGAATGAGCTCTGCTGGTATGTTGTCAATGCCGGCCGACTTTCCGTTCTTTAGTGACATAGCTGCAATTTCTACTTCATCACAAAGAATGGGGTTGTCATCAATTTCCTCTGCCTGAGTTTTTCAGTTTCTACGACATACTGAAGGCTACAGATCTTACATGTGATGAGATAAATTACATTCTCTGTTTTGCACGTTTTGTTTGGACCATGTACGTTTAGTTTTTCTCTAGTCAATGTGCACTAACAAAAATGTATCTAAATTCAATAAATTACTAGACCAATATAATTAAGTCAGAGTCACATACCTAATTGACATGTACGCCATAAGATGCTTTTTCATACCAAATATCATTGATCAATAAGAAATAGATCTACTAATTGAACAAACTCGGTGGACCTAAATAACTGTTGCCATGAATACAAATATTTTATAGGAAAAAGATTTCAACCATTTTTTTTTCTACCTGGTTTCAGCCACTTCTTGTGTCTCTCTCTCTTCCCTCCAAAGTACCATGTTCACATGATACAAATAAATCACCATGGCCAGAATGCACATTACTGATGTAGGTTATAACAGACTGCCACTTTTCCAGCATTAATTCTTCGTTTTGGTCAGGCGATGATGCTGCAGTCCAATACAGGTGGTTGACCAAACCTTTTATCCATGGAATTATATCCGAACACTCTTTTTCTTTTGATAAGGCAAAGAGTTTCTTTTTCAGTCCTGTATATAGAAACAGACATTAACAGCATCAGGGCTGTTCCATTAAGACATACATAGGACCCAGGGAAGGCACTATTGAAGTAGGGTACTCACCCATTGATGCAATTTAGAATTTTCTTATCATTTTAATATGAACTCTGTGAATCAATGTACACTGGCATATATTTTTTTAAAAACTGCCTTTCATGAGTACCATGTATGTTTGCATGGAGCAGCCCTCATGAAACATTTGCTTCAACAATACCTTTTGCAAGTCAAATGGAACTTTCAAATCCTTTGTTTACCAACCGATTGAACAAGATGTTATATTAAGAATATCTCAAACTTCTACACTAAATGAAACCACCTACATTGGGTATGATCATGAGTATTACATTAGAAACATTAACACTTTCTGCATTGACATTTATTTTACTCTGGGTCTTATTCACTTCATAAAGGCAAGTTAGAAATGAATATCAATGCAAAAACATTTTGGCTTTTATTTTTCTTACCTTTAGCAACATGTCAGATATCAAAACAATATTGAGAGTCTGTATTTTCCCTCACCCATTTCACTATATAGGAGTACCTGTGCTTATCATCTTCACTGCTGGTCGATTCGTTGATTTTGGCACCTTAATATAAGTCTCGCATTGCTTAGACCGCTGCTTTATTTTTTTGCTGACTTGGCAACCAATGGATGCAGTCAGAGACTTCATTTTGTCAATATCATATTCATCTGCCTGAAAAAGTTCAATTGCATGAGTTTTATTACTTTTGAATACTGTACCTTGTTTGGGCAAGTTGTTTTAGCATATATAAAGTTTAAGAAGATGAAATTATTATTTAATAAACAAAACAGTTCCCGAATTTCCTATGATGAGTTCAATAAAAGCCCCTATCCAACATAACAGAATGAGTTTGAAACATAAAATAAATGTATTTTTAAATACCGACTTATGTTTTCTTTATGATAAGCAAACCTATCATTTTCTCCAAACTTTTAAGCTGCAGTTCTTCCTTTATTTCTAGAAATCTGAAATGTATTTTGTTCAAACATGTTGTTGTGAGAAATATCACTCATAAAAATATGGATTAATATCTCTCTCTCTCTCTCTCTCTCTCTCTCTCTCTCTCTCTCTCTCTCTCTCTCTCTATATATATATATATATATATATATATATATATATATATATATATATATATATATATATATATATATATATATATATATATATGTATGTATCTCTTCCATAATGTCAAATGAATTTTATAATCCTTGATCCTGAGTTGTCTCACTGTCTATTTGTTGTGAACATTGTTCCTCATGTGCAGCAATAATCTAAAAACAAGTACCTTATTAGAGAACTTTTATCCGCCACTTATACTGATAGCTATTCACTGACTTCCTAAATATAATTACTCATTATACGACTGATAAATTGTTGAACATGACAACATCACCACCACTCTAAAAATCATAACACAATATTGTAAATTTTCTACTACGTATTGTTTTGTAGAGATTTTTATTAATTGGGGAAGGGTATAAACATCATCATGTTTGTAAATATCTATATGTAAATATCTATATGTAATCTGATTCACACATTAGTCCGACAATGAAATATATATGAAGGCCTTCTAAATCTACCAGCAGAAAGATTTTTTTATTCACATGGTCAAACTAAGTTGAAGGCAACATGAAAATTTTGACAATATTTATCACACGATTATATCTCAGTTCTTGATTTATTAGATATTTACTGCATTTGTTTTGGAAACTATGAAGGAACATTCTAGAGGGTACAAATGGAATGATGTGTTGACTGATCTGTTGAATATCAGATATAACGATATGGTACTTGTCATTAAAAACTCACCCTTGCTGTTTCTCTCTTTGGATAGCCCCTTCTTATTTTCTTTGCAGGTGACATTTGACAAGTTACTTCCTCTGATGGTAACAACATTTCAAACCTACAAAGTTGATGCTTTGGTGTTGAAGGTTCTGATATATTTGCAGTTAACTTGGCTTGGTTGTCAGTTTCCATCACACCGCAGATACAAGGGTCAGCATCGTCATTGAGTCTGATTGTTTCTTTTATGCCCTACCCATATGCTCAACCTCAAAAGTCTATACCTAAATGGGAAGCGTTCTGGTGTGGAATGAAAGGAGCAGAGGGCAGAACACTCACTCGGACTAACCCAGTTTGGTCTTTTGATTTTTACAAAATCTGGCAACCTACGACGAAGTGCTTGGTCTTTCGGAAAGGAATGCATTCAAAACTCATCAGCATTTGTATTCCCACAATTTGCTGCAACACACCTGAACCCGCTGCCTTTGCTTGTACATCCACGATCTCCTCTTGGCATGATTGTGCTAATAAAACTTTTTTTCAAACTAACTAATATGGGACGGAACACGTGCTTTGTTTATGTTTCGATAGAAATGGAAGTAAGGCATGTGTTCAAAATATGACGTCAGGCAATCTACACACTCCGGAAATTACCGAGCGATAATATTTGTCCGATGTGTATTATTTTCGATAACACACCTGAGAATATTTCTCAGTTATTATGGCGAATTTTTCCATCTTTTTTTTTTTTTAAATACTGCATCCAGATTTTATTCTCTATCCAAATAATATTCAATTTTATTAACTTTGTGAACACTGGTATGGCACTTTAAACATGAATTGTAAATTTTCGAAATGAAATAAACCGAAAAATAAATCTTAGCATTAGGAAAGAAAATTTTGTCAAATGTTCATTGCAAGGAATTATTTTGTAAGTTAATGTCGGTGCATGAAATATGTTAATGATACTGAGATTTTAGTTGCTAATGTGTGGAACGATAACCGTTTCATCTAACACATTGTTTAACCAAAATATATAAACAATCAGAAGTCTTTAGAAACAGCTGAAAATTGCAAAAAAATAAGTACTTTACTGCACTTATTTATACTTGTCTCGTCGATCTTTGGTGGTGTGAATCCTATTAACCATTCAAGCTATAATTTCAGACTAACTGTATCACGTTTCATTCAATACATGCGTGAAATACTACATCATTATGCTATAGTATGCCCCAAGAGAATAACTATAACACCTGATGTCTAACAATGATATATTTTATGACTTGTTTCTTATGTCAAGAGAAAACATTTATGGACAGATATGTGTTTTCAGAAAGTTGACATTGTCTGGTGCCCAAAACAGAAAACTGTAATGTATCTAAAGCAACATGTAGGGGGAGAGAATTATGAAGTCAGTCACATATGCAGCGCTTCATCTTGATTCCCTTTAGTCTGGCTGTTGTCCGTATCCACACATTAGATAACTTAATATGTTGCCTCCTCAGCTTAACACATCTCTTTCGTTACCCTAAAAACTGTTAAAACTTACAAAAATGTGGTGCAAAGTTTTGGTTATGATGTGTTTGATCTTTTTACGTCACAAGCAAAAATACAAGTAGGTTATTTTGTTTCCAGGCAGTAGGAGTAAAGCGCATTGTCCAAGGTAACCATGGTAACCAACACAGTCTGATCCGATATCAGGATGTGAAACCATACACTTTCTGTCTAAAGTCAACCACCGAGCCATCACGGCTTATGCATCTCCACTTTGAATAGGTAAGACCTCAGTACTTGAATATGGGAGCGTGTTCAGCAACTAAAGGACAGAAAAATTAAAATTTCAATATCATGAATAAAAAGCTAAAACGGTCAAATCCTAATTACACCACAAAGATAAAGGTTAACTTAGATATTCATAGAGGTAATATGTAAGTAGCTAGGCATGGTAGCGTAGGTCACGAAACACGGATATATATATATATATATATATAAGAGTATAGCAGTAGTAAGGCAGTGTTATATATATATATAAGTATAAGTAAGTGTTAAGTATAAGGTATATATATATATATATATATATATATATATATATAAGTATATATATATATATTGTAATGGAGAGCAGGGCAGGGTACGGCAAGAAATATATGTGGAGAGCAGGGCGGGGTACGGCAGGAAATATATACAATACATTCAATAGCATTGTAAAGAAATTTAAGTGTAACATATCCCTGACTCATGGCATGCACTTTTGCAACAAACACCATATTGGAAAAAAAAGGTTGGTGAAATATTTTCCAGCTTGAAAGCAATATGTTGCCCAGATTTTACCAAGCTAATGTCGACATGATATAAAGCAAAAGTTCCAATACTATCATCGATGCCTTCGGGTTAGTTTAGATCAATCATAAGAACCTATGGAACAATTATCCACGGATAGCGAAGAACCGGAAGCCAAATCGAGAACAAGGCCAGTGAATTAAAATTTACTGGTGTTTGGAACTGGAATAAAATCCTGAGGCAATGGTCCGATCTTTCTTGAAAGAGTGTTTGAACAATGAGCCAAAAACAGATTGAGTTGATCGAGTAGACGCAAAATTTAATGATTGGACAAAATCAGTTAAAAAGGTAGCAGGATGAAGTGTTCTCCAAAACAAAGAGCCGGCACAAGAGAAAGAAGCAAACCAGAAACCTTTACAACATTCTACATAGTGCCTCTAGGGAATTGAGAGAGAGAGAGAGAGAGAGAGAGAGAGAGAGAGAGAGAGAGAGAGAGAGAGAGACTGCATGGCGTTGCAAAACGGAAACGAATATTTCTGTGAGAATAAAGAAAGAACGGGGAATTTAAATTCTGGGCTTTGTGAACATTGTATCATGGGGTATAGATTAGTTACTGAATACGAAAATTAACTTTGAAGAAATTTTTATGGTACTAATAGCAATTCGTTCTAAATATTTTATAAGTTAGGACCAGACATTGTTACTACATGGTTCTGAATGTTTCTCTTTCCCACCATCTCACGATAAAAGTCCAAACGAGACAAATACAGCATTTTGACATTATTTAGAGACGAGTTGAAGCCATGTGTATTTTTCAAAATAAACACATTATACAACGCAAATTATAATTTAGTTTGGATAAAGTTGATTTAAATGGTTTGAGGGATGCTTTTATACCGTCACAAAATAATACATATTTTGACCGTATTTACATATACTGTTTTATTTGGATAATGTTATTGATACTAATTAGGTCGATCATATTGTCGAATAGGACACAAAGCTTATTATACCGCAATAGATGGTCTAAACAAGGAAGTAAGTGAACCTCTCAGGTGATCATTATGAACATTCCAGATTAATGAATGTATTCAATGACAAGACCCGAAATAATAGCATTTAGCGTGCTAATATTTCTATTATTGATAGCTACGGATCCAAATTGTCAACGAATGTACAGGAGATGACATCTTTGGTAGGTAATCGTGTATAACGAGTAATTGGTTTAGAGCGCTTTATATTGCAATCACTACATGGTTATTTATTTCCAGTTAAAATGATTAAACTGAGATCGGTGATTTTACTGTCTCATCGGAATATGCGTTTCTTTATCAGTCGTTACTAAGTAGTTTTACTGAATGGATTGATTCGGAAGCATAACATGGGAGTGATATCAAATATTTACTAAAAGTCGGAAAATAGGATGAGAATTACTCTGGTTTGATATTTTTAAGAAAATATGGGTTAGAATAAATAATTTCATGAATAATGTTTATAACAAGAAACTTCCATTAGCCAAAGGGCAATACAAGGCTCAAGAGGTGACATAGAGGTGACATAATATTATCTAATACGAAAACTAAAGATAAAAAATTCTGCTATCATTAGGAGAAAGGAACACATAACAATGAAATTCACGTCTATTAACGTTTCGAAATATATTATATCTTGAATTTCGACAGAGTCTACATGTAAAATTGTTGACCTGTGAAAAGTGGGAGATTTACGCACAGGTGATCCGAAACAAAAGAACTCGTAGTCCATGAAGAAGTGTCAGACACACTTGATTGGACTGAGTCCGGGGTCGACAATGTATTTTATGTTAAATACCTTTGAATTGCAGCTCGAGAAATGGAAACTTAAAAATATAATTATTTAAAAAAACTAGTAACGAAGGAAGATCTAAATGTGATAAACTTTGTCATGCAAATCAAATAGATTAATATTAACGATAGAGATTGTTATACAAGACTGATATTTTATCATAATGATAGGTCTGCTGTAACTCAGAAACAATTAATAACTCAGCATAGCGTCGCTCTGTTTCACATGCCCAGAAAAGGAAGCGACATTAATATTTAAAGCAAAGTCACCTCCTTGATCCATATGTGGAAAATATCCCTGGGTGTACTTGTTAAGTTTTGTTTTGATTTCATAGTATCCCATATAGCCTAAGCATGTTCTAAGGGTACATTTATGATGTTCGTCTTTGAGTTCGAAGGCGAAAATAACATTACTAACTGGTTTGGTTTCTGTAAGTACGTGAATGGCTACTCAATCCAATTTGTGCTCCGAACTGTCTGTGACATATTTGAAAGGATATGCTGCTTGGGTTTGCTTGATCAACGTACTGCAGTTCTCATATTTCCGTTGATCGCGCTACTCCACTACCTTTGAAATTATTTTCCATACAAAATCTGTAGTTCCAGTTTGAATGAGATTCCACCAGGTGGAGTGATCCTGTATGAAATCTTCCCCAGGACTCAGGGTCAATGTTGAATATTTTCCGGGATAATTTGTGGGAATCTTTGAATCGGTTTGTTTCTGATCACACTGAGAACACCATGTCTCGGGTCTCTTTTCCTTTTATGAAGACACACAAGCTCTCTCGAAGGAACCATTGACCGATGTGATGTACAACACAACTCAGCAGAATTCGGGAAGTATTTTTCCGGCTATTGACAGAATGGAGATGCGCTGATGATTGTTGCGGTATAGTCTGTTACCTTTTCTTGTGTACAGGTGAAAGATGGAAGCTTCCTTGTACACCCGGGGTATAGTATTTTGAGTCCATATTGACTTGAAGAGATCAGGAAGTTTCTGTGATATGTGCGAGCCTCCGGCTTTGTAAACCTTTGCTGACATATCATGTGCTCCAGGTGCTTTGCCATTGGACAGCATGTCAATTGCTTTCACAGTTTTAGTTAACTTTGGATGACAAGCAAATTCTATGTTGATTTCCACTTTTGGTAATTGATCAATTTGCTGCATCGCTGATGGATGACCATTGATTGTGAATATCGTTGAAGTGTTCCGTTCATCTTTGAAGTATCTTTTCTTTGTCATTGACCAGTGTGGTGCTGTCAGCACTCAGCGCTGGAGATGTTCCTGATGACCGTGGCACGAAGATTGTCTTCAAAGTATCAGAGAGGTTCTTCGTCTAACTTCTGTCTTTGTAGGATTGAATCTCATATGCCATATTGCTCAGCCACGGGTCTTGCAACCCGCTGAGTTTGCATTTGACCATTGTCTTGATGTTGTTTAAGGCTACCTGCTTAGGTGATGACGTGCTGTCTTCTATACAGACTTTCTGTATCCGATGTTTCTCATTCATCATTCTGTGTAAGGGAGCATCTTTCTCTTCAAACTGATTGTGTTGCGATCGATGAATTTGGATGCAGTTAAGTACATATAGTCTCATAGGATGACCTGTTTTTATTCTATTGTATCCTGTTGGCCGCACAATTATTCGTCTAATCTTTGTCCCACATTTACATGTTTCAATTTGGCAACATGATACCTTTTAGGCACTCTTTTGCCTTATTGTAGTTCGCTTGGTTGAAATCCGACACTTAGCTTGACAGAGTCTGGGGGCAGTCCTGCAAGTCTCATGGCTTTCGTCACTCTGGCATACTGACGAACGATGACGTAATCAGTAGGATACCATTGCTACATCGTGGATGCATCCAAGACGTATTGATGTGGTTTGAGTTCAGCGTATTTCATGGGTGGGTGGGGGGTTGTCTCTTGATTTTACATTTGCCAACAGCAGTTTCGCCAATGACCCATGACCGTGTCAGGTGTTTTGTGCATACAATAGCAGTGCAGTCATAATGATGAGCTTGTTTGCCTGTGATTCTTCTACAATAAGAGACTCCAGATCTTCATATAATATGTCCATGATCTGTTATGGGTTAGTCATGGTGGTTTCAGAGGTGCTGATAGTTGTATCTATTTTTCCTGAAAGTGAAAGTCTCATTTGCATTAGTCAATCATTCACAATCTTTGGAATATGTATAAACTTGCCAATTAGCTATGATGTGATGATAAACCGAGGTTTAGGCTGCTCCTTCTTCGGTGGGTTGTAGATCCTCATCTAGGCGAATTCACTCAGTGCTGTTATTAGGTTGTTGAATCAAGCCAGTTCTCTACCAACATAGACTGTTATTCTCTCTAGTCTATCTGCTGTTGTACTGTCCATTAGTGTGCGTATATGTGCATGTAAACTTGTACATAGGTAAGTCGACACGAAAAGCTTGAAACTAGTATTACGGCTAGAATAGTGTCAGTTTAACTTTTTGGTTAGTGTCGGCTGGGAGGGGGATGAAAGTTGGAGAGATGAAATTAAGTTATAGTAGATGTAGTAATAATTCACAATATTTAAGATCATTTCACCCACTGGACCAGGTCATGGACATCTAATGCAATTCATTTCGGATAGAAAAACATGAATGATATCAGAATATTATTGTACTTTTATGAGACCTTATTGTAATTTTTAGCTAAGCGACGCAAATCTACTGTAGAGAGTGGCATGCTTATCTATATTAAGTGTGTTAATTTTCATGATTATAGATTTTAAAGGTCATTCAGTACATAACATATTAAATACCAATTATTTTATGATTGTGAACCTGTGCTTTAAGAACGAGTCATTTTAGTAAACACATTCCATATTTTCAAGATAGTTAACTGTAGTTTTATTGAAGTAAAGATTATAATGTGATTTCAGTTCAGGTCATATGTTTTCTTGAAAAAAAAATCATGACGACCTAATTCCTGATTGGCTAGCTGTTTAAGCATTTGATGTTGTTTACGGGTTGAAAAGATCTCGAATGAATATTCGACTCTCATCAATTTCTGTATTAGGTCTTAGTTTTTATGCAAGGAACGATATACTGAAAATTAATTATTCCTAGCATGAACATTAGTCGTAGAGGAGTAATTTAGTTGTGATCATTTGTAATGCTTTATTTGCTTATTTCAAATATTCTGTTGCAATTACAAAGTGCTTATATTTCAGGATTTAGCACCTGATTTGAAATTACTATGAATTCATTTAAAGATATTTTGGATTATATCATCATTATACATCAAGATTATTGGCTCACCAACACAATATACTGAACGTAATCCGGAATACCACTGGAAGTCATTTGTAATGTTCGATATATATAGACTTAATAAAGAAATGTGAACTATTTATTTTCATTTTTTCACTGTGCATTTTATGGAAATAAAGTATATTTTGAATCGTACAAAACTTGTTGGTTTTTGCTCTTTTCGCATACTTAGTTTAAGAACATAGATTTGTTATAAACAAATGAGGAATCTTCCTGGATACAAATTGTTAAAATATTTCAGAGAAAATTATAATTGCTTTGAAATTAATATTCATTTAGGTTTCTAATTTTCTTACTCTCTGGGTTTTTTTAATTTTACATATTTTTGTAAACAAGCTTTCACTATGTCATTTAATGTGGAGAACTTTGTTTCAGATAATGCCCATATAGGGTTAGAGTCCTTAAAAAGGGACGAGTTGCTTGAAATTGACAGAAAGTATGACCATTCTGTGGAAAGGCTTCTTAAATGAAGTGAAAGATAAAGAATATTTTGTCTGATTATTTGATGAAAAATAAAAGTGATTTAGGTAGGTCTATATCTTAGTTAAGAATGCTTCATCTTCAGCAGGAGGTAACTGCAAACGCTAAGTAGAGAAACAAGCAAGAGAAATTAAAAATTATAAGAGGGAAAGATACAAAAGAAATGCAAATGCAAAAGACGAAGGGGAAATGCAATTTAAGTTAACACAACTAGAACTGGCAAGTAGGTACACTTTTCCCCGTTACACAAGTTCAGGTTTTGATGTTACCAGATGTAATATGAATGACCAATATATTTAAAGAAAATGAAACAGATAATTATTTTCATAATTTTGAGAACGTGCTGAAAATTTGAAATGGCCAAAAGAGCATTGGACTTTTGTTAATGCAAAATGTACTTATTGGCAAAGCTCGTGAAGTCTACATTTCACTACAGATACAACAATGTGCTAGTTATGATGTGGTTAAAGAATATGTTTTGACGGGTGATGAGTTGGTACCTGAGACATATCGCCAAAGGTTTAGCAATTGTAGCAAAAAAACTGTTCAGACCCATGTTGAGTTTGCATGGAAAAATTAACACCTATCTGATATGTTGTCCTTAGCCAAGAAAGCTGATAAAGATTATGATAACCTCAGACAACTCATATTGATTGAAGAATTCAGGTATTACGTCCTTAGTAAAGTCAAGATCTACCTTGGATGAGAAAATGTTGAAACATTAGAAATTACCGCTATTACAACAGATGACTATTCTTTGACTCACCAAGCATAATTTGTCAATAAAGCTTCCTCATCGCACGGTTTTATTTAAAAAAGGCCATCTCTGTCCCACACGGCTACTTCCAAGTCTCAATCTGGCACAACTTTGAGGAATCAAACTTCTTATAATAATGAACAGAAATCCTTATGTCTTCCTACGTGCAGCTATTGTATGAAGAAAGGGCAAGCTATTTCTGATTGCTACAGATTGAAATTTAGGCAATGAAGGCATAGCTGTCCCAAACGCTTTTGTTTCTACGAGGTTAAGGTAACGATCATGTATTGAAAGCAATAAATTTGTTGGGTCAGACAAACCTCAGTCTATTTTATTATAGAGAATTAGAAACCTTTCACGTTGAAAGGTTCTTTACCGCTTGTTGGTAGTTGTCAAGTCGATCTCTATTACAAGATTAAGAGACACAGGAGCTTCTCTGAGTATTTTACTATCAATTACTTTGCTTTTTACTGATAAGTAATCTTCCTGTGAAAGTATTCTTATTCAAGTAGTTTAGTGCGGCTTTGTTAATGTTCATCACCATTGTATTAATTTATCAGACTTCGTCTCAGGTCCCGTGAATATAGGTGTGGTCACTTGTTTGCCCATTGAGGGTATTCATTTATTAGTAGGTAATGATCTAGCTGGAGATAAGACTGCGAATAATCCATTTTTAACAGACAAGCCTGACTTTGATTATAAAGGTTGACCCTATTGAAACCCCTGGTTTATACACAGTTTGTACAATGACTAGAACAACGGCAAAGAGAGCACTTGAGATTGTTGATGATCAGGAAATTATTCCTTTCGGTGACACGTATTTAGTCAGGGTAGATCAAATTTGCTACAAGTATTTATCAAGCAAGACGTATTTATAACAGTGATCCTCCTTTTACTACTCATTCCCTTTATTCAAATCAGGGTGACAAAAGACAATTACTAGTCTCACAAGATCAAGATCCTGATTCAGTGAGCTGTGACTTGTTGTTCATAAGTCATATCGACAGGAGATTCTCAGGTTAGGCCATGAAACTTTCTTAGCTGGCAATGTGGGAGTCAGTAAGAGGTATCACAAGATCTTGAATAATTTTTATTGGCCGAAAATTAAACGTGATATTTGCAAATGCTATAGATTTTGTCACACTTGTCAAATGGTAGGAATACCAAATCAGATTATACCTAAGGTTCATCTGCAACCTATTTCGGCATTTGACATACATACAATAGAATAATAAGACCAAGTCAGGCAACAAATAGTTGCTGACAATAGAGTATGTGTTCAAGAGACGTCCAGAGGCAATTCCTTTTAGGAATATTTACACTAAAACCATACTAAAAGAATTGGTTAATTGCTTTTAAACCGTTTGGCAATGACGTTGAAATTGCAGATTCTAACCACTAAACAGGAATATTTGGATAAGGAAATTGAGCATTTTCTGGAGAATTATTTCACAGAACCAAGTAAAAGTAGTTGGAGTTCACTATGTATTCTTGTGCCGAATCCACAAAATAATTTCCGTATGTGTACTGATTATTAAAAAAAGTTAACCTTAACAACCTAACCGATTCATTAAAAATTCTAAGATTCTATGACTGTACTGACAAAACTCTACATGCAAATTATGTCACCAAGTCTGACCTTTCGAAAGGATTCTGGCAAATTCCACTCACGGGAAGGGCAAAGGAAATTTTGTAATCAGTAACTCGAGATAGACTTTACCAATATAAAGTGAAGCCTTTGGGATGAAGGTTTGGCCTGTTACTTTCCAACATTTAAAGCACATAGTGCCATCTGGTCTAGATAACTGTGACACTTACATCGATGGTGTCATCATCTACAATGACACCTGGAACGAATACTTGGAAACTATTCGGAAGTTTTTTTGATCAACGATTAATTTAGGTAAAAGTTAATTTTGCCGTACTTGTGTTATACTTGGTAAGGAGGCTTTTGATAAGCTAAAGACCATACTCAATAGTGCACAAGTTATTTGAGCTCCATATTTTAGTCATCCATTTATAATGTCTGTTGATGCACTTTCACTTATATAATAGTACAGTACTGCTTTATTTTGTACATGCTGTATCATTCATAAAATATATTCCTAGCAATATTAATTACATGCAGTTTTTACTAATATGTCAAAAGAAACTTTTGTATATATCTTTTTGTTTATGAGGGGAGGCGTTTTGTAAATCGAAATTATGCGTGCTAATTTTCATGATTATAGATCGTAAGGGTGGTTTAGTAATATCAATAAATACTAATTTTCTTTTATATATTGGATTTGTACTTTAAGATGAGGTCAATTAGTAGACACATCCTATAGTTTCAAGAGAGTGAGCGAAAGTTTTAATGAAGTAAACATGATGTGATTTCAGTTTCAGGTCATGGGTTTTCTTGAAAGACAAAGTATTTGATCTTGTGTACAAGTTGAAATGCTCAAGAATGGATATCCGACTCTCATCCATTTCTATATTATTTTTCAGTTTTTATGCAAGGAATGATATATTTATTATTTATTCGTAGCATAACTAATGAGAATATGAAAATTGTAACTGATTTAACTATTTGGGTGTAATGGGTCCTAGCAGGTTCAATTAGTCAAATGCAGTTGAAAGATTTGTTACACAAACTTATAAAGCTTTAACTCCAGTCAAAAAATTAGTAAGGAAACTAGACATTCCATCACCTAATATTACTTTCAAATTATTTGATATTTGTAACAATCCCGTTCTGCTCTATTCATCTAAGATTTGGGGATACATAAATAGAAAATTTGTTGAGAAATGCCATAAATAGTTCTGTAAATTTTAATTGTCTCTTGGGAGACAGCTTTCAAACATGAAAGCACTTGGTGAATGTGGATGTTGTATGTAAGTTGTTGCATATGCCTAGCTATAGATATCATAGGAAATACTACGTGCTATTAAAGGCACTGGATGATAGCGAGAGAAAAATTGGAGCAATTTATATTCGATGGTAACTTTGTAAATATGCGCTTTGTTTTATGTGACTGTCACAGGATATTTGTGATGCTGGTTTATTTATTGTGCTTTTTAGACATTGGTTAATGGATTGCAATTTGCAAGAATGGTGCAAAGAAGTAAATGGATCAACCACTTTGAAGAATTATAGGAATTATAAGGTCTTATTGATTATTAAAACTGTTAAAAATAATGAAATACGATGACTGTAAACACTCTTGAGATTAGGAGAACTTTCTATTCACATAGTTACAGGAAGAGAAAAAAAAATGTCAATAGGGCAGTAAAAATATTTAAGTGACAGTGAGAAAACTGAAGATGATTTCCATTTTTTAATATAATGACAAAAATACTCAGAATTAAGAGTTAAGATTCTTCCAAAGTATTATTATGAATAGTAATAATATACCCATCTTATGAAACATTATGGCAATTTTCTTTGTAACAAATCGAATGAGGTAATAAGAAAAAAATGCAGTTTATATATTTTACTTTCAAGCTAATAAATAATACTTTACAAATATCATATGTATGAGATTACAATTTACCATCATACTGTTGACACGTGTATTTCCATCCCAATTATATTCTTTCTTCATTGTATAATCTTGTACATGGGCCAATGGCTTTATGTGAAAATCAATATAATTCTTTTTTCTATCACATCAAAGTGTGTTTTATTGTTTTGACCTTTTCTTTTGCCATTTATGTACAGGTACAGGTTTCTTGTAAATTAGAAAATAAATTTTATACACATTGTTCGTGTAGCTGTATTTTCATATTCACTTGAATAAATTGTTTATGACCAGGTTAGATAGTCCCAAAAATACAGCCAAACCAGTTGTTTTCTCTTGTTGATGATTGCAAATATTTGATACGCTATTAACAATCAAAGTTGATCTGGAGGGTTACTTATCACAAGACTGAAGTTTTAATAGCAAATAATATTTATATTACAAGACGTGTTCGAATATTTTTATGTTCATAGACTAAATTTAAAAACGTATGCATAAAGAAACATATTTAAGGAATGTATGCTGCTGGTAACGGAATAAAAACTACTGATTTCTCTTTACATTAGTATATGGTCCATAAATGACTAGTATCAAAAACAGACAATTTTTCTTGTCATGGACTTTTCTGTGCAGCGATTTGTCTATGTACCAATTGAGTACCCATCAATATTTGAAAGTGCCCACTTTAGCAAGAAAATAAAACGACAACAAATGTAGATGTCTATTCAACGTTCAATGATTGCATCAATTTTTTTCTCTCAGAAAGCTATGTTGATGTCTATAGTTTTATTATCAATGTGTTTGCTGTTTGGTTAGGAATTCACAGTAATGGGAATCCCATAGGGTCTTCGATGTGCATACTTGTCAAATCTTGATTCCTCAGATCAAAACGATGTAGGTTGGAAGAGTGAAGTAGATATATGAATGAGAACAGTACATGGAAAATCTGTTTCTTTGGCAACAACGTTTGCTCTATTGCAGGTTAATATTTTATTGTTTTTACGGTTTCACTTACTAAGACAAGAGAAAATGAAGAGATTCATCTTTA
This sequence comes from Megalonaias nervosa, assembly GCA_016617855.1. Lineage (NCBI taxonomy): Eukaryota > Metazoa > Mollusca > Bivalvia > Unionida > Unionidae > Megalonaias > Megalonaias nervosa. Next base: position 1,978 of record JAECUM010014998.1, on the reverse strand, counting down.
AGGATATCCTTATGATAACGAGAACGAACAATAAAGTGTATTGTCACAGAAGTGAATTGTTTGTTTTCCTTTTTAGTATCCAGCTCAACATTACTTTCGTAAACACACTATAAATTACCATATTACCATTCTTACGTTTATGTTAAATACTAATTAGAGTAGTTACAAGACAGTACTTTAATAGGTTGGGTTCAGGAGGTACGTGTTTTTAATGGGTTGGGTGTATTCTAGACTAATGTGGCATTCCATGTTGACTAGTCCATTTATAAATACCTGCACATGAACTATTTCCAAGTGCTATTTGATAACACTACACCTCCCCATATCTATCTTTTATCTTGAACAGCCCTTATCTCCCTTGGATGATGAAATACAGTTTTATACTAGGCATGCATTCGAAAATATGTATTATTAAAGTATCCATTTCTTATCCACCTGCTATGTATATGGAGGTGGCATATCATGTTACACAAATTTTATTTCTGCTCCATAATCAGCTTTATGAAATTGAATAGTGTGTGATTTTCATTAAGCACTAGGTCAAATTCTGCTTTAGAACTTTCAGGCAAGGCCTTGCAGAGTTGTTGACTGATTTATAACTCTGCTCATCAATTTCTGCTGAATAACATTAAAGTAGTTCATCGAGTTGAAATTAATTTGGTATTAAGCTTTACAACATTAAGAAGACTTGGTTTAATTCATAGTTTTCTGGTTCTATTTTACAGAAATAAGAATCAGAGATATACAAGATGGGGAGTTAAGAGAAAGGATGCCTAATAGACATAATGGAGTGATAGATACATATTCTGAGTGGACAAATATAGTGAGAAACAATGTAGATAAACATTAGTGTAGAATTTGGAGAGGTGGACAGGACTAGTGTGTATTTTGGACATAAACAGTAGATTACAATGTGACTTCGTGTTTTCATTAGTATACCGCTGGTCCCCGCCTCACCCCGAAGTCAACAGAAAGACCAAATAGGTAAGACCGACCGCACCTAACGGGTCAGACGTGATGAAGAATAGTCCGGGGTAGCTGATATTTTAGCTCAACTGGAACCGAAAAAAAATTACAAAAGAAAACAAAAAGACCCCATGGCTTCGGGGAGAGATTTCATCACCATACCAGCCTTCTCTGGGGACCAGAACAGTGCAAAAGTGTGGTATTCAAAATTTTAAAAGTTTTGCAAAATCAAATGACTAAAAGAGGAAGGAAAAGCACCACACCTGGCATTAAGTTTATCTGGGGAAGCAGAAATCTGGTTTTATTCACTCCCAGAGGATGTGCAGGCTGATTATACAGCACTGTCACAAAAGTTTAAAGAAAGGTTCTTCAACATCAGAGGTCTTACAATACAGCAGAATGAGAGATCTTTATTCAGTGGTACAAGGAAGTGACTCTATGCTCTGTCATCTTAAGAAAGTAAAATCAAAGGGGATAGACCTGGGAAAATCGACTTTGGAAATCCTTGACATAGCCATAAATAGACTGGATCCAAGTATTCGAGATTTTGAACACCCTGCAGAGGGAGAGAAGAGGTGGAAACCACTGGGGATTCGAGGGAAACAACACGTCCATTTTACCGATGAAGTGATTATCACCATAAAGCATCCGATTATAGATTTCTAAGTGAAAGGTGCTTTAAATGCAACAAATTGGGGCACATCAAGGTTGCATGTCGGTCTGCACTATGCACAACACCAGAAGTAAAATAAAGATAGGGATACAAGCCTATCCCAGGGTCACTTACATAAATCCCCAGGGATACAAACTTAAACTTTTCTAAGGATGGGGAAAATGTAAGGCAGGAAGGTAAAGGAAATACTGTATAATAGTAACTTAGAAGCATGATAAGTGTTAGAATAGGTACAGAATTTAATAGATATATGTACTACTAAAGGACAGGTACATATTCTGGTAGGTCACTCAGAGTTGATATAAAAATTTCAATCTCAGTTACTTGGTCATATTAGGC
>JAECUM010014997.1:0-61226 GCA_016617855.1 Megalonaias nervosa | reverse complement strand
TATATAAAGACCGTATAGTATATTTGTGCACCTATTAGAATTAAGTTTCGACCTGTGGACAGCAAATGGCGGAGTGATAAATCAAAACTGTTCCATCAGACGGTTAAAAACAATCATAAGAAAATGGGAGTTTCGAGTAAAATGAAGCTACATGCAATGCAATGATAACCAAGATGATAGCAATGAAAGGTGATGGCAGCTGTCGTTTTCAAAACAATAAGTTACTTTCTGTTTGGGGTACAAACATATTATCTTCGTATACGTGTTGCTGTTGTAAATTTCATGGAAGAAACAATACCCTGTTTAAACGCGTGGAGTTTCAACCAATCAACAAATATATCAAGCAGTCAAAGATGAATGAAGACGGTGCTTGCGGTACAGAATTGGAAATACTTCGCTACACTTGCAGATACGTCGGTGTACGTGTTTTGTGAACAGAGAGAGGTTTGTGGAAAGACTACAAATACATGTTTACCGATTAACTCATTGGGTACCAGTCACCAGCCCAAATCTACAGTTTTCCATGAAAATTTGCATGATCATTTTGAGCCAGTACTATGTGTCCAGGAAACCACGTATTCTCGTACACCTTACATAAGTAGTGTAGTGGGATAGTATAGCCTCAGTGGGAATTAGCATTACAGACCCCCCCCCCCTCTGGGACTGTATAGCCTCAAGATTTATAGCCTCAAAAGCACACCCAGGGACTGTATAGCCTCAATGGGAATTTAACATAGGGAATGTATAGGGACAAGAAGAATGGAACAGGTAGGGTGACGTCACGGTACTGGACACTTGCAACAATGTAGCAAGTACCGTGATGTCATGCCACCTGTATCATTTCTATACAAAGTGTGATGCATTAGCTTTCGTGTCAGTTAATAGTTGAGTATGTTTTAAATTTTTTTTATAGGCAAGAAAGAATAAATCTTTTCGAGGTAGTGGAGTGGCCCTGAAAAGGGCCTTTGGGTTTTTCTTCTATTGTCTCCATTTATTCCACCAGCTCTTCACTTTTTTAATAAGTCCCTTCTTTTTCTTTTCTTCGTCTGGAATCCAGTCAGGATGTCCCATCTCTTTAAATGTTTCCTGTACCTTCATCCAGTTTTTATTTAGTCTTTCAAACTCCTCTTTTCTCTTTCTGTTTTCCTTCTCCTTTCTCTCTTTTGCCCAGGTGTCTTTTATTTTCGTTACCACTTCTCTCATCACATTTATCATTAGGTCTTCAGATTTCCTTAATTTCTCTAATCCCCACAGGACAAAAGACCACTCCATTAAATTTGCTTGCTCTTCCAAAAAGCACCTCACTTGGATGACATTATCAAGTGCATCCTTCAATGTCCCCACTCTCACATATTTACGATGGATGAAGCCTCTTATTTGTTCCACCTCTTCTTCTATCATTCCTGCCACATGATCCCTGGCTACGTTCAGGCTAGTGACTTGACTGGTCACAAAGTCTTGGCTGTCTGGATAGTTTCATTCCTGTTCTAGCCTTTCCACCACGTTGGCTGCATCCATTATCCAAAAATAACTGTCTCTTAACTCGTTAAACAATTCCATCTTGTGTTGACTAGTCAACGTGGGTAGCCAGATTGACGAGCGTTCCGCGTTCTATACGTCAAGCACGGACGTGAACGAAAACATCCCTTACACTCACTTCACATATTATATACTATCCACACCAACGAAAGAGAATGCATAAAACATACCATATTTACTATCCTCACCAACGAAAGAGAATGCATAAAACATAAACACTATACTATCCACACCAATGAACGAGAATGTATAAAACATACACCTATTTACTATCCTCACCAACGAATGAGAAAGCATAAAACACACACCTATTTACTATCCATACCAACGAACGAGCATGCATAAAACACACATATATATACTATCCACACCAACGAAAGAGAATGCTTAAAACATACACACTATACTATCCACATCAATGAACGCGAAAGCATAAAACATGCACCTATTTACTATCGACACCAACGAACGCGAAAGCATAAAACACACATATATACTATCCACACAAACGGACGCGAATGCATAAAACATACACCTATTTACTACCCTCATCAATGAATGCGAAAGCATAAAACACACACCTATTTATTATCCACACCAACGTATGCGAATGCATAAAATATACACCGACTCAACACCTATTGCTCCTCGGACACGCAAAGCATTACAAACCAAGAAAATACCACAGAAAGACAAGAGTAGCATCAGTGAAGATTGGGTGACTTATTAAAAAATGGAGAAGGTGTTAGCCAGCATTTACTACGATCCAGACCATCCCGCAGGTTACGGAGGAGTTCAGAAATTGTATCGTGCTGCCAAAACTCGACTGAAAAGTATCCGTTTACCTCATGTGCAACGATGGTTACAAGAACAAGCCACGTACACCTTACACAAACCCATTTGACGAAAATTTTCCAGACGTCGCACCCAAGGGGAGGGTATCGATCTTCAATGGTAAGCCGATTTAGCCGATGTCTCTCATTTGGCCACCTACAATCGTGGCTACAAATATTTATTTTGTGTCATTGACGTCTTTTCCAAATTTGCAGTTCTTGTTTCACTTCTGTCTTGGCCTTCGTTTTTTCTTCTGAGGAAGAAGAAGTATCCATCATAATTTTAATCTAACCAATTCTGGATGTAGGTGGTGTTGTTAACTTGCATACTTTTTCTGGTGGAATTTGAAGCTCTTCTTCTTTTTCTGTCTTGATCACTGGGACTAGTGGTAGTGGACATTCTGTCTTGACCATTGGAGATGGTAGTGGTGGTGATGGACTTTTCATCAAGACTTTAAACTTTTTCAGAGTGGGTTGAGCTGTTTCGTCTAAAGCCTTTTGGTGAAAGAGTTTCAGTCGTTGTAACTGACAGATCGCTGCGATCCATCAAGGATTGCAATTCGTGTTGTAACTGGGATATCTCGGTCAGATGAGGATTGGGAGGTAATGCGGGGTTCGTTGTTCTTGCCAACTATGGTGTTCTATCCATCGCTTGTAAGGCACTAAAGCTAGTTTTCGTTCTTCCATAGGATTTCAAGGATAACGTCTGAGATCTTTTGACTCCAGAGGTCCCTTTTATCTTCTTGAATCTTTTTATCTTCATCCTCCCAGGATGTTTCCCAATAGTCCTTTCAGCAAGGGTCCTCCTATTGTTCCCATTACTCCTTTCAGTAAGGGTCCTCCTATTGTGCCCATTACTCCTCTCAGTAACATGGGTAAAAAAGGCACCATCATCGTTTTCTTTTGATCAATGGGTCTTTTTTTTTGAACCATTAGGCGAAGAACGTGCCGATGTTTGGCTAAGCATTCTTTCTGGTGTTTAGACAAAGGTATTGTGCCTTTCAAGACATTCAGACAACATTCGCACACGGTATCGATGACGTCTTTGGAGACGGTTTGAATGAGTTTTTTTCGCATGAGTGGAGGAGCTTTGAACAGGACGGACAACATGTCCCAGTGTTTGGCTAAACGAGGTGGAAGTCCTTTCATTTTCCTTCCTTTGGGGGCAGAAGCGGAATATCTTTTTTGGGGTGACATCTTTCTCGGTTGGTTCGTTGGTTCCGTGGCACACAGCGAAAAAATACACTAACGTCGATGACTTGTCACACGGTCTTTTATCAGTTTTTGGGGACTATCGCTTCATCATAAAGGTGACGATGTGTCTTCCAAAATCGCCAAAGAATCCTCCTCTTTGGTGGCTCCTCTTTTTCTTTGGACGAGTGTGCCTTTTCTGAGGGTGACGTCTATGTTTGACTAAGCGTTCTTTCGGATGATGAAACTGTCTTTTGCTTTTTCCTTTCTGGACAGAACAACGACAATGAGGAGACATCTTTTGGTGCACAACATACACTGACGTCCATGACTCGACATGCATCCTTTTATCTTTTTGGTTTCTTTGGAACGCGTTCTTTAACTTTGCGACGTGATTATCTACTAACTTATCCATATCAAAGTAAAATCCTCCCCTTTGGTGACTTCTCCTTTTTTCTTTGGACGAGTGTGTCTTATCAGAGGGTGACGTCGATGTTTGGCTAAGCGTTTTCTAGGATGATGTAACTGTCTTTTTCGATTTCTTTTTCTTTTTTGGACCGAAGAAGGAACACGACGGTAATGGTGTGTACGTCTAGGAGGGGACATCTTTGGGCGTTTAGCAGCACAACAACACTGATCAGTATTGTTTGCCTCAGGTTCTATTTTTTTATACTGCAATGCGTCGCCACTGATTGTCTTTACGTCGTATCAACTTGATGACAGGCAACACACTACGTGTGGGAGTTCGCAACGGACTAAATCGGGACAGATCTTGCTTGGACAAATCCAGTAAACTCTGTAACACGCCCGTTCTCTCTTGGACTTTGGTTTTGGGGACAGGTACTTTGTGAGCAGTGGAAGAGGAAGAGGGTGTTACCGCTGGAGGAGAAGTTTTTGGAGACGCTCTCTTGCGGGTAAAAGCTGTTTTCTGTGGACTTTTCTTTTTCTTTTCTGAGGTTGTGACCTGGTCTTGACACCGTTCCTCTTTTTCTTTTTCTTCTGGGTACGTTTGGGCGTCCCTTTTTTTCTTGGGGACGACTTTGGGAGCATTAGGATCCCATTTTACGAGGGAACGAATGATGACACCTCCTAGAGAACCACTTCCTCCAGGTTTCAAAATGATTTGCTTTTTGGTTTGAGTGTCGATGCGAGGATCAGCTAGCTGCGTCAAGGCAAACTTTGTTTCTCTCAAAAAAACGTTTGGTTTAATGTGGAATCTGAATGACGCCTTGCAGTAATTGACGTGCTGTCACTGTAAACCATCGTAAGACTTCTTTGAGACTAGCTTCCAAAACACGAGCACGTATTTGTGGATTTTTTTGCGACTGATGCCGTACAAGGCACGAATCCATTTGATGGGAAGATGAGACTGAAGGGACGTCATGTTGACAATGTGTGAGAGAGACTCGAAGTCATCGAGGTTTTTATAGACTTTTTTTGGTGATTGTGATTAAGTCGACGAAGGGGACGTGTACACTACAGGCCCTCCGTCTTGGCACCAGTGGTGAAACAGATGGGTACGAAATCGAAAATAATCGGGAGTGGTGGGTTTTAAGTCTACGAGTAAATAAGCGTGTGGGGTTTGAGTGGAATCGTCGTACGCATGAGTCAGCCAAGGCGTTCCTAACTGTTTGGCTAAGACTTGTACTTGCGATTTATCTCTAGGGCTTTTAAACAAGACCACGTAATGAGCATTGAGACTGATGGTACGATGGGCTTTACTTTGCTGAAGCAAATTTTGGGTGATGCAGATGACACTGGTATTACGATTATGCCCTTTAAGCGCAAACCAGAGTTTAATTTCTTCTTCGTCTTCTCCTAACATGTCGACAAAAATAACCAAATGAGTTTGACTAGGGTCAGACTCGATCCCGTCGTCCTCGCCAGAATGCCTTCCACAAAGATGATGGTATCGCCTTGACTTTCTCGCAGAAGGCTGTACGCCGATTGACACTCTTTGTAACACCACACGATTCGTTGAGGTGAACGATCGATCAAATGATGTTTATGTTCGATCAGACGTTTGACAAATTCGGTTTTGCCTGAACCGTTAGGTCCGGCAATGAGCATGTTAAAGGGATAACGAAGATACGAGGCCTCCCAACTAGTCCGATCTATGTGTTCGTCAATGACTTTGACAGTGAAGGAAGAGGGAGCAGAGACAGTAGAGGTAGCCATAATAGTGTAAGAAACGTCACTTTTGACACGAACACAAACAAGACTAGAGTTTTTATACATTTTTCAGGGAACGTTTATTACCATCTTTAAAAGTGAACAACACGAAAGACAAAAATACATAAAAGCCAAATGGCTAAGTACATGAATAAAAGACACATCAAAACGATCATAGTGGAATATAAACAAGTCTCTGTACAACATTTGTGGTGATCAAGAAGTGAAATCGTAGGGGTAGTGTGTACACTCCTTGGCACAGTCACACAAGAGTCCTCCCGGAATGGCCTTTCGGGAATGTCAATCACGGTCCTATCCTGACGAGAGTGGTTTTTCTCGGTCACGACTTCTTCTTTTTCTTCTTCGTCTTCTAGTAATGTCATTAACACTGGTTTAAAAGTTACTTTTTCACTGAACATTTTAATTTTTAGGATTACAAATTTTTGGCATAGTGTGTCATTTCTTTTGCCCAAGCCTCAAACCCTCAACTTTTCCAGTCACGTACATCTTTCCAGTGAGGGTGTAAGTCAGAAGCTACACACACGTCGTTGTACACATCGTCAGTGCCTAAAAGTTGACGAATCTTGTTTTCCCGTAGAGGTTGAGAAGTATCAAGATGAAAGCGCAAAGCTTTGAGCAGAATGAGTCTCTCGTGTACACTTAAAGGGACCACTTTCATGTTTTTTGAAGTGGTATGTACTGTTTGTAAAGAGTCCACAAGGAATCGGCTGGTAAACGTTATCCCAGAAAACAAGTCACTAAGACACAATACATGTCGACCCCAAATGAATGGACACAGTTCTCGTAATGGACGATCGTAATCCTCTACCGTTTGAATAGTGTCATTTCCACGGAATTTGTTGTATCACGAATCATAAAGGTCGTAGCGTGGTAGTCCATTTTTATACCCTCTTTGGTGTCAGGTAATAAGTATACTTTTTGAACAGCCTCGATTTTATTTTAGTACCGCCGTGCCAAAAAAGTTTTGTCACTAATTCACACATCACACGTCGCACAGAAGTTTCCTCCTGAACTAGAAAGAATTGTTCTTGTAAAGATTTGTTGTAATCCTCTAACTCGTCCTTTGGAATTCGGTGTATTAGGATCACCTTGTAAGTTGAATGAGTGGCATCCAAACATTTATGAATTTCACGCGATTCACCAATGTCTGTCCATTGGAACACTTTCATCAGAATGAGACCTCTTATAGCATTTAGGTACCAGTGGTTCCAACATCGGTGACGTAACGGATGCAATGGTTCTTTCCGTTTCACTTGTATTTTGACGAACTCGCGGTAACGCGTTCTCTCAATTCCATAGGCAAACCACGAATGTTCTCTTGTAAAGTATCCATAACCATGTCAGTCAAACACTTCTCCTAGAGCGAAAGTAATGGACAAAATGAGTCATTTCTGACCACTGACATTCAGGGTGACGGTCAAGAATGCCAATAAAATCTTCAAATGTAATTGGTCTGAAGCGGAATATTAGGAAGAACGCACCCTTGATCCAGAGAAATCTGACTTGTTTGTTGACTTTTGTCAATTTCCTCTTGTGAATTTCTCGAGTCCTCTTGTGAATTTCTCGAGTTCTTCAGTGACAAAATGAGATTTGTCTCTGGCAGTCCCAGCTAAATGTCCTTGTAGATCTTCTTGCAATTCGATTGGTATTGTTTGAAGATTATTTGTTAAATGGGGTTTAAATACTTGTCTAGGGGTTGTCCTACGTTTGACTCCTAGCCACGTAGCTGGTTTCTTACACGACATGGTATGCCGACTTCAATGACAAGGTGACACTAATGGTAGGTAGTGACAATCTGGAGACCATCGAGCATGTTCCAGGTAAACGGAATCTTTCTGCTCCCACTCGTGAAGTGACAGACTGCAACTGAACCCCGACCGATCCGGTGGCCTAGTGGTTAGAGCGTCCGCCTCGGATGCGGGAGGTCGTGGGTTCGATCCCCGGTCGAGTCATACCAAAGACTTACAAAAATGGTACTAACAGCTGCCTCGCTTGGCGCTCAGCATTAAGAGGTTAGTGTTAGGACTGGTCGGATGGGTGTCAGGATAATGTGACTGGGTGGGACATCATGCTACATGTCTGCGGCATGATGCCCCAGTGCTAGACATCACTATAAACTGCCACACTGCAGACATCATAGCGATATGACTGAAAAATTGTTAAAGCTACGTTAAAAATCATAATCACATCATATCACATCACTTTATCCCCTCTACCCAAGTAGATAAATCCGCTTCTAGCTAATATTTCGGGGGTAAGTCCTCCCAGATATTTTGTCGATTTCCTCGGAAGGTTTGGAATCGACTTTCATAGTCACAGTATTCAGGCAAACGCACAGGGAACGAATATTCGTCTTCCACAGGTTGAATTCGATGAGGGTATGGTCAAATATGCAGGAGTTTACTCAGTTTGGGATGACATCCGTAGGGTGGTAGCCGCATGGTTTGTTGATGACATATACCATGAAAACCAGTAAAGTGTCCACAATAACGAGTGGCATCGCTTTCGCATCCGTCAGGTTTGACACGCACAGCATCACGTTCCATGGTAGGTATGGTAGTAGTAGTTATAGCAAAAGTTTCCATGATGATGTGGAACTGAATCGCTAAGGTCATAGCGTACGGCATCCCTGCCATCACCAGGCACAACATCGCACTCGAGTTTGCTCTTGCTTGATACTTGCTGTGTGAAAGGATTCATTTTTCTCGCTTAGCAGTGCTAGTCACAATGAACTATCGGTCTTGAACGTGGTCCTTTTTTATAGGCTGGCCAATATCGTCGTGACCGTACGGTAAAGTGAAGTGATTGGGAAACCGTACTCGCTTCTGGTACACGATTTGATAGACTTTTTCCAAGGGTCGGCTAACGATTTGGTGTGTGGGTAAACGTACAATCTTGTGCGGTTCGTGGGTAGTCACTTTAAAATTTCCATCCTGTCCAGACTGCAAGGCTTCTTTCAATACGTCAAAGTTCACCACTCGACTGGTGAGATAATTGAGAGTCAATCCTTTCCCTTCTCCATGTTTGTCCCGGTATTCGTAGCCGTAATTTTTGGGACCGCCACTTGCAAAACTTAGAATCTTGTTGTCGGGATGCTTGTCCGTCCAGGCTCCTAAACGGTCTCCTTCAATGACAGGGTGAGGTTGACCCAGACGATCAATGTAAATGCAACTGTCAAAATACAGCACACGAGCTCATAACAGTTCTAAAGCTTCGTACAGTTTTAAATGAGCATGGGATGTCACGTAAGCCGCAATGGTGACATTTCCAAATTCGTCGGCTTCTACAAAGTCCAGTTCTTCTTCGTAATTGACTAAGATCAAGTCCTCACGAAGGACGTCCACATGTTTCATGTATTTGGTTTTGTCGTGAATCATCTGGAAGTAGTGAGAAGGTTCTGTCAAATATTCCGTCTTGGATAAACACGGTCTTTGTGCCATTTTGCCCCACAAGCAATTTAACATCAGTTTGGCAGGAAAGTGACAATATTTGCACACTACGGATACAGAGAACACACGCCCAAGTATTCGATTTGTTCTCCTTTCTCCTCGTCGGCTTGGTACAGCAAACAGGTGGCATTCGTCCGTCCTCCGTACAAACTGTCCCTTGCGTTCAGTGGGTCCACCAGCTTGTAACATTCCACGATACGCTTAAACTCCTGATCTGTTTTCAATCGCTGATCGTACTCGTGTTCCCACATTTCTACCACTTGGTATCCTTGCTCTTCTAACTTCAAAGGTCTCTCACAAGTGGCCTGGTACAAGTCTTCCATGGTCCGTTGTAAAAACTGACTTTTAGTGTTACGTTGAGGGTAGCAGATAGGACATCTGTGAAATAAGCACCCGTTAAACTCGCACACGATCTTGGGGTTTTCTAAGTCCCAGCCATCCACTGAATACCTTCCGATGGTCTTTTCGTCTCCTCCGTTGCGAGCATGTTGGATCCATTTGTCTTCCTTGTCACACAAGTAATGTAGCCAGCGTAGGGCTTTGACCTAGTATTGTTTGACAAAATTGGTTGTTTGAGGACTGATGACAGCCAGGGTGTTTTCGGGCATGAATCGTTGGCGGTACACTAAGGAACACGCTTTGGCAATGGTGCAAGCTTCTTTCAAAGGGTCGATCCCTCCATGTTCCATGAACAGTTCTCGAAATTTTCAACAGCAACGTCGTAAAATGTCCACGTCGGAACGACAATATTTTAACATTTCTTCCTGAAAGTCGAAAGGGTCCAAGGCGTGAGACTAGTACCAAGCGTAGAAAACTTCTCGTTGTTCGGTACGCATGTTGTAGGGGTCGTAGTAGTGAGCCTCAGGCAAATGGGGCAGAACGGCGTATTGATTGGCTTCGGTATTGAAAAAGTGTGAAAATAGTCTTTGGCCATTTCCGTCATTCCAAAAGTTATAGGCATGCTACTCAAAGGCATGGCCAAGTAACTCATCGAATCTTTAAACTGCACTTGACCCACTTGCATGGAAATGATTTTGGCTCCGTTCAAAGTCACTTTCAGACGTTCGGTACTTAGTATGTCAAGAGAAACTGTCCATCGTATCCCGAGAAATTGTGAGTCATCACCGTGGCATGGCGATGACAATCTCCGTAACGTTTGATGTCTTCTTGGCTCCTAATCTCGTCGATAGGGTCCAAGATCATTTTGGCGAAATCGGCCAGCGTGTTTAGTCCCCGAAAGATTTTTAAACGTCCTCCAGGAATCTTGCTACAGCGAGGGCAATAAGTAAAGATAGGCCCTTGGATGCACTTCTCACACGCTCGATGAGCCACGCAGAAATTAGGAATGTGAATGCCAGTCTCTTGCATGCATTCGAAATCGAGAAAGACGAAATGGTCTTTCTTCTGGTCATTATCTTCCTCTTCGTGTTTGGATTGGTATTTTTGAATGTAGCATTCGGGTTCCAGGTCCACGATTTGGCGACAAATGTGACATCGCTTCTTTTCTAAACAGACGTGCGCCTTGGCATTATTGGTACGTATGCCTTGTCCACAAGTAGGGCACAATCTTAGGAGCTGACAAGCACATTTCGGCTGTGAACCTTGCGTCTTTAGATGTTGTCGGTAACAGGTTGGACTGACAAACGTGCTCTGACAAGTTGGGCAATGCACTCGTTCTTGCCCTTGGTCTAGACAGGGCTTAGAGGCTAAACATCCCTCACATTTCGATCCGCAATGCTTGTGTTGCTCTCGATTGTTATAGCCTTAGTCACATTTCTCACAGTAATAACCGTATCCCAGAAATGCAGTGATACTGGTAATGGCATCGAAATGTTCATCGTGATGATAGACGTGAATGTATTTTCCGTCTTTGAAATTTTTGCCTCGAAACAACAGAGGTCCGCGCACTTCTTGAGGGTGTACTTTCAAGGTATAGCGTGAAGCCAAGACGTCTTGTAACTTTTGCATTTCAGGAATGCCACAGGGTGTGTCTTTAGAAAGGCCAGCTTGCTGTAACAGGAGTTCTGCTTCTCTTTGTTGTTTGGCTCGGCTAGATTTTTGAATAGTTTGCCAGGCTCTTTTCCATTCTGGCGTGTCATTCTTGTCGACATACGTTCGTCCCACCACGATGGCACGGGCTAAACACATCTGGTCTTGAGGGTTGTTAATTTGAATGAGGCTACACTTGATGCTGCGAAGATTGTCTACCAAGATCACCTTTTTTGCCATGTCCTGTCCCTTGGGGGAGATACACGTGGGTCATGAATCGTGTCGCTTTTCCGTCGGTGATATGAAACTTGTCGTTGGATTGTTGTACGTGTTGAATCTTGCCAATGACTCTGGAAGGTGTCAATTCTGCTAGGCTGCTAAACTCGATCCAAACGGGTGACTTCAAATTGTCGTGATGAATAGAAAGTCTCAAGCGATCGTCTTATTTGGCTTGACATTGCCGTTTCAGTGTGGTTAACAAAGAATCCCACACATCAGTGATGAACCCTTCTGCTTTCTGCAACGGTACGTCGGACTTGAAATCTTTAAACTTCACTGAGTACGTACAGGCCGTAGTTCTAAATTTTCTGATGAAGTGTTTTCCGTCTCTCGAATGTGGTAGTACTTTTCAGGGTTTACTGATGGTAATGGACTTTGGTTTGGTGTAGACTCTCTAGGCCTAGATTCTGGCTCACTCATCTCATCTTCAAAATCTCTGGCATGAATTTGAGCCAAGACTTCAGCTACTGTGCGAGGTGATAAATCACGTTTCTGCCTTTTACTTTCTTCTCCTTTCTTTACGAAATGATGCGATCGTTTCATCTTGACTGCAAAAAGTCAGATGACTACATTTGAAACGCCATGGACCCCTATATATCCATGTCAGACCAGTGCATATATAAAGGGCTGGTGCCTTCCCTCTCAGCATTCATTTCGCTCTCAAGCCGACCAACACGATGGAAGAACCCACACAAATTGAACTTCTGATTAGAGCTTTGAGAAGTGTCATACGAAAGTTTTCTTCAGACAAACCGACAGACTACTCTCCCTCCTTTCCAGATAAAAGTCAAGATACTTGCTATATCTGCCAGAAGAAAGGGCATTGGGCTTCAAAATGTCCAGAACGTCAAAAAAGCAAGACCAGTGTCAAAAGAGACAAAGATCAGGATACCTGTTATCATTGTGAAGAGAAAGGACATTGATTTTCAGATTGCCCTAAGAAACAACAGGAGCAGGAGGAGTAGGAAGAAGAGGTGCCCTCGGCAAAGGAAGATCCCCGACACGTTCAGAAAGAGAAGACAGAAACGAAAAGAAGACGAGAAAAAAGTGAGGAAGAAGAGGAGGAATAAACTGTGAAAGTGACGAAAATAAGAAAACAGAGAGAGGGACAGAAGAAAAAAGACACAGAAGAAGTCTATGAACTTTTTTTTAAAGTGTTGTGTTGTGTTGTGATATTGAATTGTAAACATTTTTACCAAAATAGACTTGACTGAAAAAACGTGTCTCTTGGTTTTGATTGTTTGGAATAATAAGACCTACACTCATGCACTCACAACACGTATATCATAGGGTTTAAAAATAAAAGGGTTTTGAGTTTTAATTGATTTTGCCAAAATGAATATTACCTCTTTTCGAAAGAAGTGAGTGGCCCTGAAAAGGACCGTTGGGTGTTTGTTTTATTTTCTTACAACAAACGTAGGAACGAGAAGCAATCAACTTTAACTGCCTTAAGCCATTGCCACGGCCAAGGCCTGCTTCTGGACTTGCTCCTTTTAATGATTTGGCAGAAATCACTAGGGGTGATATCTCCGGTGTACTAACCGGATTAGACTGTTTGGCTCGGGAAGGTCTTTTTCTCTTGGGTCGTAATAAAGAAGTCTGATACCTTTGTTTCAGACTTCTTAACTCGGCCGAAATGTCCAAGAGTACCGTTACCTTTTGCGGTTCACTGTTCTCCTTCTCTCCTTGACCTTGTTTCTTCTCTACTACTTCTTCCTGTTGTTTCCTTCTTCCCTTTTCTTTTTCTCGCTGTTGCTGTTCAAGGAGAAATGCTTGCTCTGCCTCTTTCTGCTGCTGTAAAAATTCTCCAATTCTTCTTTCAGTCTTTGTTTAAAATCCTCGACGTGTGGTACAGAAAGAGAAGGTTGCGAAGGTACTGGTACTGGAACAAATTCTTGCGAAGAGAGAAAATCTACAAAATCCCAGTTGAAATCGGTCTCTTCAGGAAGTAGCGCTGTGTTAACTTTAGTAGCCACTGCTATGTCATCGCTTTTCGTCTCCACAGCCGGTGCACCGCAATTCATCGTCTTCTTAGTTTCAGTCATGTTTCACAAAACAATGCCGCATAGATTCACTGCGCACAGACGCTAGTGCACCTATATAGGGAATATGATGCCACAGGTAGCTCTCTTCGGATTGGAAGAAAGACTCCGCGAAGTGACTGAATTTTGTAACGCGTGTTGGGATTGGTGAACAATTTCAATCCGTTTCGATCCGCTCTTCCACTATAAATAAACTCGGTTCACTTCATTCCCTTCACCTGTTCCTCGTCACAAAGATGTGGATCAACGTTGAACCGTCTAACCTCGTATCGTCGATGCTGTTCCGTACGGACTTACCTATGTATGTGAGATCATCGTGGAGAATCGTTAGGATCACCGAGACAAGCGTTTGGAAAAGAAGGACCTATGTAGAAAGACAAGGCTGTCTGAAGCGTGTTCTGATTTATGGACCAGAGTTTAGACGAAGTTTGAGAAAGAGAAGAAGACTATGCGATGCCCTCTATGTTAACGGAATGGTGTTAACATAACAAACAACGGCCCTTTACAGGGCCACTCCAGTGCCTCGTAAAGATTTATTCTTTCTTGCCTAAACAAATTTATTCGATTGTATAATTTATCTTTTAACTCACAGAAACATTATTCTCTTATCTAAATTTTTTAGTCAGTTGTATAATTTGGGTATAATATTATAATATCCACAAACACGAACGCGAATGATTCAAACTTTATATAGAAATGACACAGGTGGCATGACGTCACGGTCCTTGCTACATTGTTGCAAGTGTCCAGTACCGTGAAGTCACCCTACCTGTTCCATTCCTCTTGTCCCTATACAAACTTTCCATTGTCCGTATACAGTCCCAGGGTGTGCTAGTCGCTATACAAAATTCACATTGTCCGTATACATTCCCATGGTGAATTTTTGTCCGTATCAATCTTGTCCGTATACAGTCCCGGGGGGTGGGGGGTCTGTAATGCTAATTCCCATTGTCCCTATACTATCCCACTACACTATTATGATTGTGCAATTGTCTCACTGAATCTCCTTATCGCATGAACCATTAAAATCCCAATTATCTGCCCACAAAGGAAATTAGCCCAGGTAATAAGATACCTAGTTCTTAAACGAAAACATAATTATTGGCTGAACGTAAAATTTCACGCGCTACCTGCCTGAAGAGAGATATATAAAGTTTCGAATAATAATAATAGTTATGTTCTCTTTTTAAACATCCAGAGTTTAAAATGACTTTCAAAACCTTAGAGCTATTTGTACGCGTACAGATCAACTTTGTGGTTTTGTGAGCTTAACGCCATTTTTCAGCATATGATAGCCTATACATGGCGGGCAGTACGTTAGGTGCAGGAAGAAACCAGGAAAACCCCAGGGTTAACCACCGAACAAAGGGGAGCTACTGGCAAGCTTTCTCACATACCACGTTGACCGAGCTCAAACTATGGCGGGTGGTTAAATCTAAAGGGGAGACATTATCTGACTGTATATTTACTCAAGTATTTTGAAAATTAGTAAGTAACAAATATACATACAACACAAGGTATTACATGAGACTTCAGCCTACACTATAACTTAAGTAACGCACAGTCAAAATGTTTTTACCAGATACAAGTCCAAAACAGCATGTGCCAATTGGAAAATTGTCTTTCTTTTTTCGTTCTTGTTTATCCGTTGTCTTTTTTAACCAGACCTTAGCGTGATTCAAAGATATTTATGCTGTGCTCAGAACGGTTTGGCGTAGTCTTTAGTCTAGGTGTACCTCTTATAACCGCAACAGAAAAGCAAGACATACATAGGAAGCTGAATCATTGGTTACTTTAACAGCAACAGAGAGGACGTGAGTGACACGGTATGTGGCTCATACACACGGCAAAGCCGAAGTTCATTATGTAAATACGACTATTTCAATCGGGAAAACGGGAAACCATCTATAGAGGCAATGGACAAGTTTCAGAATCTTAATAAATGGAAAAGTGTAGACTCAGCAGAAGACGCATCGTCCATCGCGTCAGCAGAAACTTTGATCGAAGACGCCCAAAAGACAGGAAAGAAGAAAGAACTGGGAACTCCCTTTAAAATACCGACGCCAGCAGAGTCGAAGGGTAGCATATACAAAATCGTTCTTGAAAAAAGTTATTATTAAAACATACAAGAAATTGCCATCCAACAACGAAACAAAAGTCTGTTTATTGACAACACTACAGGATGTGAATTGATTAATAAGGATGATATTAAGGGTTCCGTACTTGTTAGAAATGCCAATGCGTACAATTGCCAGCAAAAGAGGAGTAGTAGATGATTCTGGGATTTCTGGCACAAAGAGCTTAATTTTCCCATGATAAGTACAAATATTCACCGACAGACCCCTTTCCATCACCCCTGCCCTACCCCCACTTTTTCGTGGGTCAAGTCGGGCAATTTTTGGTGATTTTTCTTTTTGGCCTTCAATTTGACATTTGTATATTATCCTGTGAAAAGTAGGGTCTGTTCGCCATAAACGACACAGAATCATTTACTACTACAACATGCTCGCATGTCGTTGATTGATATTGTTGATCAAAAAAAAAATGTCAATACCAGATTGTTAAACTTTATCGCCGATCGTCAATGCTTTGATATAACAATATAAATGTAACCGACTACCGAATAAATCTTTATGTAGATAGAATTTTATTTTTCCGCTAATTTTCTTCTAGCACCCATTTATCTTTCTAGTGCCGTCTTTTTTTTCCACCATAGATAATCATCTTCTATATCGCGTTTATTGATAAAGTAGTTTTTATTTCCTAAGGAATATATTTTTGAATATTCAAAATGTAATTTTAATTCAGCACATCTGTTTGATACTACGTATTCATCAACTTTTTCTGATAGAGCCGCATTTAATTCATCAATAAATTTGAAATATTTCGAATCATCCGAACGAACCAAATTAAAATAAGGTTCAAGCAAAGATCATCAAATGTTTAATCATACAAAATTTCATCTTCTATTGCAAACGTTAATGGTTTATTATCTGTTAGAATAATTGTACTATCATCACTATAACTGTCATCAGCATTATCAATGTTTCGAATATCATTCTTGAGTTTAGATAAAATTTCATGCCTCTACTTGAGCAAACACATTCAACTTAATATGTCTTTTGATATCGGGTTCATATTTCTCAACTCGCATTGGCAAGATGTTAGTTAACATACTGTGAATGATACGAAATTTTCAGATCATATCGTCCATATGAAATTTAACACCGCGCAAGTTAGATCTGATTTGATCCAAGAACTTTTTTTATAGGTTACACCTACAGTTTTACACGCACATTTGTGTCTCAAATTGTGGTTCTATTTTCTTGCATGCCTCCGTGAAGGAGACACCGACACCAGCAATTATCCCCCCAAAAGGGTTTAACGCAGCTCCACTAGAGATTATACTTGAACTCGTCAAAGCAACTGGAATATACGAAATCAATCGCAAGATTCTATCGTAGTATTTGTAACATCGTTTTACACACCAAGGTTTTTGTAATAAATCTGGTGGTACTCCATTAACGCAGAAAGTTCGATTTTTGGAATTTCTTCAGTCACATGGTTGAAGTCTATGATCTGCTTTTCAGTTTTTTTTCTGCTATAGTAAACGTTGTCACACCAGCAATCTGATCCAGAAGCTGACGAAACGTATCGTTTTTAGGATCTGCCAGAAAATTTCTGTACTTGTCATAAACATCAGACGAAGTATCATTGTATCTTTCATCCGTTAATACTTCATCTTTTCTTAACCAACCGTATGAATCAAATCTGTCATTTATTTTAAAAGCGTGTACATACAGATTAATCTCATTTACTAAATCCACATAATCTTTTTCTGTTTCACCAATAAACCCAATTGCCAAGCTGATTTCACTTAATATAAAATTCTTAAGAACAAAACGTTGTCTAAGAATTGCATACGCTTTGACTGAATTTGATAGCATTAATGGCTTAATACTGCTTCTATTTGTTACATTTGGTCCAACAAAATAAACCATTCTTCCCAATAATCTGGGATACGTTTGTGTATTTATTTCTCGATTTTGCTGTAATAATCTCGTATTAATAATTGCCTAGAGCGTTGGAGTGATGGCAATAGAACACCTTCAGCTTCACTAATATCATAGCACAAATACAATTTTCTGTAAATGTTTAATGATTCAATTTCATTAAAAATCTTTTTCAGATTCACTGTACGAATCAACTTCAGAATTCAGATCTTAAATTACTTTTAGTCATTTATTGACAATAATCGGATCAAGATTTTTTCATCCAATATCGGTAAAATTGCGTTTGCGTATGCTTTTATCATCAGTTCTACATCAGGTGCTCTATCACCTACAATTTTAAGCAATGTATTTTTATCGGCATAATCCACACCAAATTCGCGAGATATCCGACGTTCAAAACTCCATCTCTCAATTTTGTATATTTTGATAGTTTTCCTCGCTTTGATTCTGCAAGCCTGTCATACACGTTTCATTCCACCATGCGCTTTGCTTTTATCAGATTAGATCTGTTGATGAAAACTGTATTTCCTTTACTGAGATTGAACAATGCATGTTTTAACAGCTTTTCAACTTCTGTTGTTCTTCGCGACAATCATCACGATGACAGCACTTGCTAATTACATCAAAATCTTTGATTGCCTCTTTTAGTTGTGGGCATCGCATTCCCATTACACGTACAAAGTTGTCTTCATTTACTGTCAAATTTACCTTGATATCGTTTAGTGATTCTAATTTTAAATTTTTCATTTTGTTAATATCGTTTAAAGCAACTGCCTCAATTATAGTATCGGAACCAATCAGTCGACTAAAATCAGCAACAGAAATATCTTTTTAATGGATTGAAAATATAATCATAACATTATTTAGCGACTGTTACAATTGGTGGGTCGTTTGTCATCGTCTTTACGTTGCATTAAATCGTCGACGGTATAGATTTGAAATGCGGTCAGATCAGGATACGGACTTCCAGCTGCAACAACAAATATTCTGAAATTTTTTTACTTCTTTACCGTGTTTTCTGTAGCGAGCGTAAAGCAAACTGGAATACTAATGTACATATTAGCTGTGCTGTATAATGTTGTCCAAGTTGTTTTGTCAGACGATCCTTCTAATCGCCAATTGTAGATCCGGCCAACACCAGAACTTATTCGACCTCGCAAATGAAACTGCCAAAATGCAACCGCAACTGGACATTGTATTTTAATCCAGAAGTTGGAAGTCTTTCCGTTTTTAGTCTATTCCTGGCCGTCGCTTATCAAAAAGTTAAACAAAAACGCGTGATTCCGATTATTACCAAAGTAATGCGTAGACTCTGTTGCAATAAATCTTCACCTGTTATTAGTTGCGTCAATCAACGTTGGAATATGACCGACGTTATCTTTTGATTGCGTTCTTGCGCCGCTAGCAGTTGCAACAACGCTGTCAACGTAATTTGTATTTGTTAGGCCCGATGAAGTTGTTGGAACGTATGCTGTTGTTATTTTGTTGTTGCTCATGTCCAACGCGCCAGACATCGTGTCGCCGGAAATCTTTACAAAATTGTTTTTTTATAAATCTGACATTGGCCAACCAATCATCGATCGCCAGCGTCGTTTTATCCATTTGCGTGTTGTAGATTAATTTTGCGCCCATGTCAATCGATCCAGTCATCCCACCGCCGGAAAAATGTAAATAAGATGTTAACGCACGTTTTAACTAAGCATAATTTATCACATCTGTATAATTACTCGGTGGCGAGTTTATCGATAATCCGGTTATTTTTCCGCTATTTGTAACAATCAAGTTGCTGGTCATTGTATCTCCACCTCTATTAGCTTTCGCATTGGCAAACCCGTATAATTGGTTTGCACTTACCGCTTGGGTTGCAATATAGTTGAGTATAGGAAAATCAGTTTCTAGTCCAATTATCGTTTTCCCGTCCATGTTGATGTTGCCTGTCATCGTTTATCTGGTCAACGACAAACATGCTCTCATCGAGGTATTTTAACTGCAGATAACTTACTGCTTTACTGAGTTCAAGATCTGAAGGAGGATATGAGGTTTCCAGGTTAATAATCTTTTTGTTAGCCATGTCAATCAGTCCTGTCATTGTTCCGCCTCACAACGGTAATTTGTTGTCTTCTACGGTCTTTAATTGAGCATAACTACCCGCTTGCGTCATGTATACGTTTACCGGGGGATATATTATTTTGAGATCAGTTAACTGTTGACCTGACATACTTAAATCGCCGGTCACTGTATCTCCGGATTTCTTGACTAGTCCGGTTAAATCAACGTTTACGTTAGTTGTTACTGTGTCAACCAAAGTTGATCCGTTTAATGTTGTTCCAAATTTCGTGTAGTAACTAATTTTATTATAATTTTATTATAACCGCCAGACAATATTTTGTCGGCATAAATTTTGTCGGACTTATTCAATATAAAATGCAAATAATTAACTTTGATACTGAGCGACGTATCAAGCACAAACATAACAATGAAATTCCCGCTTGTCATTACCTGATTGTTTGTCGAACAGGATCCGGTAAAACCAATCTGCAAATGTATCTGTTACTCTACTACAACTTTACGTATGACAAGGTTTATGTTAACACGATCAATCCACAACAAGACAAATAAGAATTGCGAAAAGAATATAGCGAAACACTACGCAACGATCTTGGTGCTGGTGAAGATATTTTTGTTATCAAAAGAATGCAGTGTTCGATAATACCCATGTACGACAAATCTTCGTCAGAGTCAGCTCAAAACAATATCCCGAACGAGCAATCAAATGCAACTCTGCAGTTGGAGCTCATCGAAATATATCAAGACCGTACTGTTACGACCCTGTATTTAAATTACATGTGTGTTAAAATTTGAATTCTTTCTGATTCTTTTTATTTCTTTTTTATTTCATTTTTATATCATTAAATATAATTATTATTATGATGATGATTATGTTCTCAGGGTCTGATATTTTGTTAGAAACATCGTGTTTACTTAGAACGTAAATGTGACTCGCGTAGCACGATTTTTGCATGACTGTTTTGTCGTATTAAGTAAACAGTCGGAAACAGCTATGGAAATGATTGGTTGTAACCACTGTAATTTCTAATAATACTTGTTGACATTCTATACTGCGGTGGCGAGATTTCGAAATCGCCATGATTTCTTCGTGCGTGAACATGAAATGACGTAATAGTTTGCTTTAAATACTCAGGTACCTGCGAACTAGTGGAGAGTCATATTTTAACATCTTAGGGGGAGTCACATTGTAACATCTTATAGAGTTTTCAATACCTTAAGAAGAAGGTATTCTTTTGTGCTGGAAAGAGTTGTTCGTTCGTACGTTTGTAGAACAACATGTGTTTTGTTATTGATGATAGCTGTAATTCGTCTACCTTTTAAATAATAATTATTTTCCCTGGAGAACTACACAACTGGCTTTGGACAAAGACATTTGCTGAAATTAATTCTAAATTGGAACAGGACAGTACAATTTGTGATTCACAGTGAAAATTATGGACACTTGTGTAAAACCTTCGTCTGATGTCATCATCCGTCATCTTGGAACGGGATTGAGATTCAGACTACTTTAATTAGAACTGTTTATTCACAGGACTTATGTGTTTTTCACAATCTTAGGACAAACTTTTAGATATTCTTAGTAAATCGTAAGTTTTGTTCATATTTTTACCTTTTCAACGTGTTTTCTAGGGAAATAAATCATTTTTGCTAAAACTTACAAAGATTGTTGTAGTCACTCTTTTCTTTAAGTTACTTTAAACGAGCCGAAACGTAACAGTACATGTACCTGTTGTTTGCCATGCAAAAGTACCAAGACGTTGACAGTGGTTCTCAGATCTCATTCGAACAATATTGAGAAATGTATACAATCTTTTACTTTGACGTATCAAAACATTCCGAGCGAGCAATCGGATCAACCGCAGACATTGAATTAACTTGCCCACTTGGTGGAATTCCAGCTGCTGACATTAACGCATATGCACTTGAAAATCGATGCAACAAAGGGTAGAATGACAATCCAAATGTAAAGCATGTCAGGTTTAATATAATGTGGCAAAATACAATAACAAGAATGAAATGCATTGCTCAAGAAATATATGTGAAACCCGGTCAAATTAAGAAACTAGCAACCGCGATCAACTAACGAAGCGCGGCCTCATTGAAAATTAATATAAGCTCCGAGGCTTTGGGAGAAACGTTGACCAAGCTGTTGCTAACAAATCAAGAGATAACGAAATTGGCAAAACACAAACCTTTAATCCTTACACTTTCCGTTGCTCAGGTAACCGCACTAGCACGTCATGGTGGATTTCTAGGACCAGCACTTGCAACAATTGCAAAAACAATATTACCAAAACTCTTGCCTATACACGGAACACTAGGAATCGCCGCAGCATCTGGAGCAATATCCGGAGCAACACTAAAATCTACGTCAGGTGGAGGAATCAAGCAATTAATATAATACGTTCTTTTAATGTTATCTAACAATTAATATAAAGATGTCAGACAGAGAAACAGATATAAAAATATCAAACAGTGAGATTTCAGACAATGAGATGCCAGACAGTGAATGTGAGACAGTGAGATGTGAGACAGTGAGATGCCAGACAGCAAAGAAATACCCAAGGAAAAAATATTCGCATTTAGTTTCAAATTATCTAGCTGAAAAAGATGAGAATAAGATAAGCAATTTAGGTTTTTTGTTGTCCGTGAATTTATGGAACTAATGGAGATGTTAACACTACCAGAGATTAAATTTTCGGATTATAGTGATGAAAAAGATTCTGATAACCATAAAATAGTTTAAAGATCTTCGAACTTCACTTTTGTGTGACAATAACAGATATAATGCCACCGAAGAAAAGTTACCGACAGCAACAAAGTCGTGAGGACTAGCAGGAAGTCTAGCCCCACATGTGCTAGGGTCTTTATTTGGACGAAAAATGAGAAAAATAAAACGAAAGACAACAGTGATCGGTCTGTCATTGATGTTACCGGGTACCTGGATCTGAGTAACCTTGATATTTTAGATAACTAAAGCCCGTTTATATGTTTATTGGAGTATATTATAAAGGTGAACTCAACGCCATAGGCGTCGGAGTAGCAATTGATAAAGCTTCATAAATATACAAGATTTTACTGATGGATCTGGTACTCATTGGGTAGCGGCTTATAAAAACAATTATTTTGATTCATTCGCACTTACACAAAGCGACGTCATTAAAATCTTTATCAAGAAAAAAAAAAAAACAAATTATTCATCTGATCAACTAAAATCTGTTTGAACTGTTACTTGTGGATATTACTGTGTTATGCTTATCAAACAAACGTCGGAATCCTCCGGATATTGATCAGATTTTCTTTAATTTATTTTGCAATTTGATCAACGACCAAGTTTAAACAACGACAATCAAGCAATCGTACCTAGCGATCAATGATAAAAAATGATAACGTATTGCCTCAAGTGCAGAAGAAAAACTGAAAATACAAATGAAACAACCTAACCAACTAAAAATAATAGGACAATGTTGAGAAGCATTTATCCGATTTATAGTAGAAAAAGAGTATGTTTCTTAAACAAGCTAAACCACAAGTAACTGGAGGTTGTGTTATTAGAATGACTGATAGCGGACTAATAAAGTAATTTTAGTCGACGATTAATAATAAAGTGAAAAATGCACAAAGTGAGCCATGCAAATGTGATTCTCATAAAGATCTTTGTTTGGGACAAGATAAAATTGGAACATATTGATTACGTTGTAAACACAGATCTGTAATTGGATCTGGTATTGATATTCACAAATTAATTGGTAAGTTACCAAAATCCTAGAGGGGGTTGGACGTTACCGGGTCATAAATATAAAGGCCCCTATAATCCGTGAGATCCATAACTTGATGAAAATGATAATCCGCTATCAGGAAAATAACCTTATAATCAAGTTGATGCAATAGCAATGCGACATGATATATGTTATCGCGATAACGAAAATGATAAACCAGGTTTCGACAAGGTTATGTTAGACGAACTTCGTAATATGCGACCAAGCGGGATTAGAGAACGAGTTTATCGAACACTAGTACATGGTTTCATTGGAGTAAAATATGAATTGCGGCTTGGAAAGCCTAGGATTTGACTTTATGATGGTGGCATTGCAGCGCAAGGGCTCGCAAATGAACTTCACAAAACTAAACAAAACAAGAAACGTTTTCACGAAGAAAGGATGCCGCAAATTCCGTTGATGACATCTGGGAGATAAATCTAGTAGATATGTCTAATCTAGCACAGTATAAGGATAACAAGAGATATTTGTTTAATGTTATTGACGTTTGTAGCAAATAGAGTCTCAGTTGTTGATAAAACCGGTACGGCGATGATTGATGCGTAAAGCAAATATAAAGTGAGCAGTAAGAGAGGACCGAATACAATTCTATAACTAACCAAACCAATATTTGTACCGCAAACTCCTACTTGTAAATATCCTGTACGTTTATTAATACTACCAAGAACTTTCTTGGTTTTGATATTTCGTACAATTCCTTCATCAGAACATGCATATAAATCAAATACAGGATGTGGATAATAATCATCTTGTAAACTTAAATATGCTATATTATTATCAGTCGGTTCTAGATTAACTTGATAAACTCTAAATACATTTGGTATAAATTTACATCACAAACTGTAAATAAAATCTTTGATGAACATTTTAGTATATTCTGTGTCTTCTCTTTTTACTTTAATCTTATAACCAGATGTAGTTGACTGGACAAATGGTACTTTCGTTTTCAGATTAATAACTGATCCTAACATATTTCCAGCACATAAATTATACGTTGGATGAATCTAATATATTTCTTGTTCACTTTCACTGGCCATTAGGTCGGTTGATCGTATTGTTTGTGTCATTTTTACTATATGTTTTTTTTTTCTAATTTCTAATTGATAATATTTCAGTTTATCCTGAATTTTCATATCTGATATTGAATTAGAGAATAAATAAACATATATATGTATATTATGTTGAAATTGCGTGATATTGATAAACAAAGCCTAACAACAAGTATTGCAGTAACAAAAGGTGCTACGGCATTTGTTGGATTTGATAACAGTTGCAAATTCGACAATCATGTTCTGACCAACTTTTCTTCGATAAACTTGTTTTATCTTCTTCAAACAACTATCAAAAGCGAACTTGACAAACACAAACACAGACACACCTGTTTCACACGATGAAATACAATTCTTTACGTGGAAGTTTGTACATGGATCTACCAACAAATATCAAAAACACTAAATGCTGTATTAATGTAAAGAATACTGATGATAGACGTTTTCAATTGGCACTACTTTCTGCACTATATCCAGCAGATCGAGAAAGGGTGAAGAAACATATTCTGTATTGTACAAAATTAAACTTTAATGGAATAGATTTTCCAGCTGCAGAAAATCAAATACCAAGTTTCGAACAGCAAAAAAATATTTCTGTAAATGTATTTGGAGTTTGTGAAGGAGATTAGGTTTATCTAAGATATATGTCAAAAACGGCATCTCAAACAACAATAAATATGTTGTTCTATAAAAGCAAACATTACTTTTGGATTAAAAATTTTAATGGACTTTTTGGACAACAATACAAAAAACATAAAGAAAGAAAACACTTTTGTTATAGATGTCTTCACGGTTGTGCAGGTGAAAAAGAACTAAACAAAACATCTTAATTATTGCTCCGACATTCTGGGGATAACAATGCCAGACACAAACAATAACACCTTGCAATTCAAAAACTATAACCACAACATGAAAATACCTATTGTTATTTACGCGGATTTCGAGTCTATTCTTCAATCAGTACTTGGTACAGAAAATAATCCAATTAAATCAAGTACAAGAAACATACTAATCCATATTCCGTGTGGAGTTGCTTATAAACTTGTTTGTGCTATTGATCCAAGTTTATCAAAACCAATTCAAGTTTATCGAGGTCCAGATCCTGCAAATCGGTTATTGAAACGATTAATTGATAAAGCGGATCGGATTATGTATATCATAACAAATGCTGTTAAGATGAAACAGTTGACAAAAGAACAAGATGTAGATTTTATTATAACAGATTTATGTTGTATTTGTGCAAAGAAACTGGATGATAATAGAGTTAAAGAACACTGTCATTTAACTGGGTCATACCGAGGAGAGGCACATAGCAATTGCAACTTGCATTACAAAAGTCCAGAATTTCTTCCTGTTGTCTTGCATAACTTTCGAGGACACGATTAACATATCATTGTGGAAGCTTTCAGTAATGCTGTCGTCAAAGAAAGATTAAAACTCAGCAAAAACGTAAAGTGTATTCCGAATAATTCTGAAAAGTATAGGTCAGTTACGTTAGGCAAGTTAAGATTCATTGATAGCCTTGAGTTTATGGCAGCTCCACTTGATGAGTTAGTGAAAGGTTGCACTAGGTTATATAATCTGGAAAATCATTTCGGAGAAAAGTATATTCTGTTAAAACAAAAAGGAATATTTTCATATGAGTTTCTTGATGATTGGTCTGCGTTAAATGGAACCGAATTGACAGAACGATCTAAGTTTTATTCACAACTGAAAATGGAAGATGTAATTGTATCACGATTTTTGTCTTGTTTACAGCTGTTCTGTTGTTAGATGTATTTGAAAACTTTCGTAAAGATAGTTATCAAAATTATAGACTAGATCCATGTTGGTATT
This sequence comes from Megalonaias nervosa, assembly GCA_016617855.1. NCBI lineage: Eukaryota > Metazoa > Mollusca > Bivalvia > Unionida > Unionidae > Megalonaias > Megalonaias nervosa. The sequence goes on along the minus strand of JAECUM010014997.1, from coordinate 34,964 downwards.
ATTCAGCACCTGGTTTAAGTTGGGATGCGTTACTCAAGTTCAGTAATGTAAAGTTGGAACTCTTTACCGATGTAGTTATACTTCACTTTATTGACAAAGGATGTCGAGGTGTCATCAGTGTTATAACAAAAAGATATTCAAAGGCAAATAACAAGTACATGCAAAACTTTAATCGGAATCTGCCTTGGAAATAAATAATTTATCTTTATATTGATAATCTTTATGGTTATGCTATGTTCGAACCAATGCCAGTTAGTGGTTTTCATTGAATAAGTCCAGAACAATTTCTAAGAGAAACTTGAAGTTGATCTAGATTATCCATTTGAACTTCATGAACTACATAAAGATTGTTTATTTTGTGCTGAGTGAATGCTAATAGATTCTAGTTTGTTATCGGAACAACAACGAGAAGCAGCAGGAACTAGAACAAATTCAATGGTTAATAAACTTGTTCTTAATCTGCTAGATAAAAAACAGTATGTAATACATTATACAAAACTGAAACAAGCTGTAGATGCTGGACTTGTATTAAGGAACGTATATCGTGTGCTAAAGTTTAAAAAAAAAATCACGTTGGATGAAAGATTATATTGATTCTAATGCAAACCTAAGAACAATAGCAACAACTGATTTTGAAAAGAACTTCTTTAAGCTAATGAACAATTCGGTATTTGGAAAGACTATGAAAAATATCATAAGACGCGTTAACATAGAAATTATCAATGATGTTGATGGAAGAAATAAACTTGTTGCATCTGATGATTTCGTAAGTATGAAAATCTTCAAGGAAAATTGGTTTGATCTACAAAGACAAAAGGCTAACTTAAACCTGAATAAAACGAATTATGTTGGAGCTGCGGTTCTAGATTTATCAAAGTGGCTGATGTACGATTTCCTTTACAATTTTGTCAAGAAACAATGGCCTAAAGATAAGTTATTATTTCCAGATACTGATTCTCTGATGTATGAAATTGAAACTGAAGATTTATATCAGGAAATCCATGACAATAAGATTTATTCGACCTATCAGAATATCCTAAGGAAGGTGGATTTCATGATAATACAAATAAGAAAGTTCTTGGAAAGTACAATGACAAAACAAACTTTAATATTATAGATGAGTTTACTGGTTTGCGAAGCAAGATGTATAGCTTGAAAATAGCAAATGAAAACTACAGAAAAGAGCAAAGGGAATACCCAGAGGCTATGTCGAAAAGATGATAAGGTTTAATGATTTTGAAGATACACTTGCTGGAAATGTTGGTAGAGTTCGAACAATGGCAATGAGATAGAATCATTATATACTAGAAACTGATGTAATTATAAAACTTGAACTAAGTAGCTTTGACGATAAGCGATACTGTGAAAACGGAATTGATTCATTTGCACTTGGATATCGGAAAATGGACTATGATTTTCTGTATAGTCTATTATCTGATTAAGAATAAAATTTTGTCTAAACTTTAAGATAATGTTTGAAACACTGACAGTAACTGATAGCAATAACCGCAGGATTAAACATATTTTACTCTACAATAAACCATTGACCGTTACAATAACAAATGAAACTTCTGGAATTTTTTTAAAGGTGGATTTGATGAACTTAAACTTTCTTTGATTTGTGGAGATGATAGCGAATATTTTAAATTTCTTGAACAATTAAGTGCAGTTTTATCTGAAAATATAAGAACTTTCACGATCCGAACAGGCAAGAAAATATATGAAAATAGCAATAGAGCTTGATCGATCAAAATTATGTTTTTCAGAACGTAAGTATGCACTTAACAAAATAAAGATGACATATTTATTCGAATGCCGAAGAAAAAAAAATAGAAAACTGAAAATTTATCTGTATCAGCATGATGATGAAATATTTCTTATATCTTCTGTTGAAGCATAGAAGATTGGCGAAGAAGTTTTTTGTAATCAATTTCCATACAAGCTTAACAACATCAATCTAGTATATTTTAATCAACAACATAAATCAACGACATACTAGGATGTTGTAGTAGTAGATGAATCTGGGCGTTTATGGTGCGAAGACCCTACTTTTCACAGGATAATATACAAATGTCAAATCGAAGGACAAAAATCATCACCAAAAATGCCTGACTTGATCCACAAAAATAGTGGGGGTAGGGTAAGAGGTGGTGGAAAGGGGTCTGTTGGTGAATATTAGTACTTATCCTGGGAAAATTAGGGCCTTTGTGCCAGAAACCCTAGAATCATCTACTATTAGAGGTCGTTTCCTGTTTTCTTCGTTTTCGGTCACATGATCTCAAACTAACCATATTCTTAAAAGCAAGGGTTGGTACAACCAACGGACAGGCGATGTAATCACCAAGAGGTGGAAGTCCGGTGAACGAAGAGGACAGACCGCCTTACAATATCAGAGAGAAGAGCAATCAACCAAGAAAAAGATCAACTCCCAAACGTGACACGCATTTGTTCTTTGCCACAATGGAAATCCCAGAATTGTTCTCGGACTATATGCAAAACGCGATATAACCAAAGTTGAGATAGTGAGCGATTACCATGGCAATCAGGTATCACACGAAGAAGGAATGAAGCTCTATGACCAATACAAGGATGGTGACAACCATTTTCTCTTATTTTTTAGCTCCCAAGGCAAGAAGTACTGCACAGACGGCGTCAAATCCTGCAGCTGTCAGAATTTACCCAAGGATAAATTGAAAAGCCGGATGATCAATCATTAGAAGTCAAACCTAAACCTGATACCTAAGGTAGAATTAATCGATGGACGCCCCCATGTAATCATGTATGCGAAACGTAATACACCTTTAGGTACGCAACTCAAAGTTGACTGCAGAGTTGCAAAGGATAGACTATCCAGAGAAGATGGTTCCAATTCATTTCTCGACGAATAAGTTTAAATGTAATTAATCTCTCTGGTATATTTATATTTATATTTCAGAAATTAAAAACGAGAATCATGTTTAACCCGCGGCATTGTTTTACCTATACTTGCTGATAACTTGCAGTTAATACAGCTAAGTGAGTAGGCCTTAACAGAAATACAATTAATTTGAAATATATCTTAAATATTTTATCCTATTATAATAATGTGACATATGTTAATTGTATTATTCGTTTAGTCCTTTGCGGTAGATAACTTCTAATTAACATAGATTACTGATTATTCATGGAATTTATATTTGTATTAGGAAAATATATGGCAATTATTTTAGTATTTTGCTTTATAAATAATGTATAATCAAGCTTTACAATGAATATAATTAATTTGAAATAATTCTTCTTAGATGCAATAATATAATAGTAATAATGCGGCAATTATTTATCTAGCCTTTCTTGGCATATAACTTATAATTAGTCTAGCTTGCAGTGCATTCATTGAAGTTATGTAAGGCTAGAACAAATCGGCAATTGTTTTGATCTAATTTTAGAAATGTAAATAAACAAACAATAAAAAAGCAACTGATACTTGGATATGATGTATCACAATAAATATCTGCAATAGGAAAACCACTTACACAGGCTTTTAAAAAGTAATCATAAAATTAAATTCATTTAGATAGGTCGAAATAATTTTTCTTATATGTACTAATGTAATATTAATGCGTTAATTATTTATCCAGTCCTTTTTGGCATATAACTTATAATTCGCCTACGTTGCGTATTCAGTGAAGTTATATAAGGGCTAAAAATATAAAAACTGAATGATACTTAGGAGGTATCTTAAAAAAGATCGGCAATTGTTAAACCGCTTAGGTAGGTTTTTAAAAATAATCATACATACGAGCTAGAACAATTCGGCAACTGTTTTATCATACGTTTAGATAGTTCAATAAACCAAAAGTATAAAAACTAGATGATAGATAGGACGTATCCTAAAAAAGATCAGCAATTGTTAAACCACTTAGATAGGTTTTATAAAAAAAAATAATTATAACAATTAAAATGATTTTGAAAGGTGGAAACAATTTTTCTTATACGTGCTAATACTGAAATAATAATGCGACAACCATTTATCTACCGGTAGTCCTTCTCGGCATATAACGTATAATGATTCTAGCTTGCTGTGTAATCAGTGAAGTTATATAAGGGTTCGAAAAATTCGGCAAATGTTTTGATATAATTTTAGATAGTTAAATAAACCAAAAACATATAAACTAAATGATAGTTAGATAAAATGTATCATAAAAATCGGAATTTTAAAAACACTTAGGTTTTAAAAACACAATCAAAAAACAAACATAAAAACTGAAATGATTTAGATAGGTGGTTCACTTTGGTAGACTTCTTCCTTGTAGCGTGAACCGGGCAACGTTAGGAAATTAAATTCCAACTGCTAACGGTCTTTCATAATTTTAAAAGTTATATAGCAACAATTACTTTTTCCGCACCAGGCCAATGGATAGTGTAGATCTGTTAAACTTGGCACATTGATCAATTAATAAAATTTCACAAACCAAACCCCATAATGGCCAGCCAAATGTATGTGTCGTAAGTGATACATCATTAATACATAGATTTCATATGTAAATACACAAATTAGTATTTAAATGCTCATATCATTTGCTTTGTTTTTAAAAATGTGAATACAATATTATGCTAATTGTGTGCTTAAGTTTGCAATTTATATCATATTTGTGTTCTAATTTTACATGCAATAAAGCAATTGTGTTCATGCATGTTGTCAGGTCTTTTTTAGCACCTATGTTGTTGTTTTCAAAGAAAATTAATTTGGAATATTTGGTGTGTGAGATTTTGATTTTTAACGTAGCTTTAAAACATTTTCAGTCACATCTCTACGATGCCTGCAGTGTGACAGTTGATAGTAATGTCTAGCACCGGGGCATCATGCCGCAGGCATGTGGCATGATGTCCCACCCAGTCACATTATCCTGACCAGTCCTAACACTAACCTTTCAATGCTGAGCGTCAAGCGAAGCAGCTGTTAGTACAATTTTTAAAGTCTTTGGTATGACTCGGCCGGGGTTAGAACCCGCAACCTCCCGCATCCGAAGCAGACGCTCTAACCACTAGGCCACCGGAGCGGTTTTGAATATTTGAATCTTTAAAGATGGAAAAAGCCACTACTAAGGACGATCAATAATTGAAGAAATGAATAATTTCCCACTAAAGAAGACCTGATAATTAACTAATGGAAACAGCCAATAATACTGTAAGCCCCTTACCCTAAATCAATGAAAAATTTACGATACGCCATTCCTCATGCATGTTTATTTCATGCAAAACATAATGCAAACACATCTATAACCAACTCATATTGTACTACATACACAACTTTAGCACATAATTGAGTGTAAATAGAACAATCGTTTAAATGCAGTATTCTTCTAATCATATTAAATTCATTTTTCATGTGCAACAGAACCCTCTTATTTTCCCAGTCCTCCCTTCCGTACGCTCAAGAAAACTCTCTCTCTCTCTCTCTCTCTCTCTCTCTCTCTCTCTCTCTCTCTCTCTCTCTGTGATACGGATAAATAGAAAGAAACATTGATGAAATGTGTTTCATCTAACTCTATGCAGGAAAAACAAACCGCATGAAAATATTCCCTGGCTTTTCGTGACATTTTGAGAAATAGTTACTTCACCTTCGTCAGTAAAGTTATCGATGTTTTATCACTTCGTTACTATATCCCGCTCATAGGAAATCGTCCACACAGGAAGATGTGAATCTACGCGTGATTCCAAAATATCTCAGCAGTACCTTTTGTTTGAGATTATATATATATATATATATATATATATATATATATATATATATATATATATATATATATATATATATATATATATATCAAGAACTAAAATTCCGCGTGGATGGGGTATGAACAAAGCGCGGCTTCAACGATTGAAATTTGTATGGTAATAATAAGGTATATGCATTCTAGCTTTCTTTTTGACCACGTGACAAATCGTCATCCCGAGAAATGCTTGACATCCTATAATTCGCCTGCAGATTTAGTTCTGTTACGTTTGCTATGAGTAATCATTAACACAAATAACAGACAATAATCTGCAAACGCGAAAGGTCAGTGTATTTCTTCTTTGCAATTTGACTCGAATCTTAGACGGGTATATACGGTATCACAGCCACCTGACTAAACAGTGACCTTCGAAAGAGCGATTGCATAATGTTTGTCTCCAGGCAAGAAATTAGGGTATTACATGCTATATAACCTCATCATGATAATTTATATAAATATCATCTGACTCGAATTACTGAAAAAAAAAATTAAAACATAGTATGAAATTACAAATCGATATATTTGCGGTTGAAATATGTATTCTTTATCACATGCGTAAAAATAGTAATACATGTATCTTTCTGAAAGAATTCTTTACCGATATGAATTGATGTTTGTTTGATTAATATCCCGTTGGGGTGTTTTAACAACAGTGTCTACACGATTGCTAGGGAAAAAATAGTTATTTTCTGAATAAGTCTGTCATTTTTGCTTTTTAAAATATCTACTGAACTGTATTGTAAATACCTACCTACGACCTACCTACCTAATTACCTACCTACTTCCATACATGCACACATTGACGTTTTATTTTTTTCTTTTAAAGTAGGAAATCTTCGGTGCATTTTGTGCACAAAAAATTCCACTAATTATCATTATCAATGAATGAACTGTATAACTGCCACTCGCATCTCTTCCAGGCCGATGTTAAGGTGTGTCGAGTGTGAAGATAAGCAGCAGGGAGGGTGAACGGACTTTTTGAACTTCACATATATTTGCTCTAACCTGTAAGATAAAAAAGTTGAAAATCACATTATCTCTTACCAACCAGAGATAACGTGAGAACACACATGTTGTCGGACCCTCCCTGCTGCTCTGGTCTTGTTGAGGCAGCAGAATACAATTACGCGACAGTGACTATGTCGCCGTGTTAAATAATTTAACAATAAAATATATTATGATGAATCACTGTAAGTGGTTATTACGAGATTCTACGGTTTGTAACAAGCGATGTCGCGGAGATCACTGCGCGTATCATAACCAACTTGCGAAAAAAATCCCCAGGGCTACAACGTTGTCTCGGATGCAGATCGGCATCAAGGGCAGTTATTTGTAACAAACGATGCCGCGGTAACAAATATAGTTCGTTGCGGCATTATTACCAATACAGGACTCCGCGGCGTGGTATAAGAAAAGAAAACCCTCCCACGGCACGAGAGTATCTGCATAATTATGCTAAAGTAATTCCTGCTGTTGTTGACCGGGCCGACGATGACAGAATAATAGCGCAACGGAAAGAACAAGAAAGAAACCATCACGAAGAATATCGGGCCACCGAAGAAATGAAACAAATAAAGAAAATCTGTAAAAGATTGAGATGTTCTCCTGATGAATACATAAGACGACAAAAGGAACGTCAACAACAATCATGTGAATACTTGTATGTGTTATGATGGGATTTTGTCACCGATTGACGCTGTCACCGAAATAATTTATTTTATTTTTTTTGTCGGTCTTATAATGAACCACCGCAGAAGGAAATTGACCGACGAAGAAATCAACGAAATTAAGTCGCTCCGGAGCAAAACAACGGTCCGTGATATATTAGCGCGATTTGACATTGGAACGACCAAACTGTACCAAAATTTGAAGAAAAAAAAGCCCCGGAAACAGTGGCGCCGACAACAATCGTCAACGATGATTCCTCGAGAACCAATGACAACGACGAAATTGTCAAACTCAAGATGAAATTGGCAGATCTCAAACTCGCCAACGAAGAACTGTTGAGAACAACCTACGACGACAACATCATTATCAAGCTCAGAAATGATCTGGCGAGGGTTATTTCGGAGCGTGACAAACTCCGAGATGACTTCAGTGTGGTCTTGGACGAGCGAAATGAACTACGGCGAACAAAGGCACGTTGAGATGCAGCGGACCTAGCGTCGGTGTTTGCGGAAATGGTACATATTATTATATTTTATATAGAAAATGTCCCATTTCCGCAACAATCATACAGGCCTTAGTTTGTTGAAATAATCGTTGTACCGAGGGGCGGGACAAAAAAATAAATAACGATGATGAGGTCGGTCATTTATTACATCTTCCGCTGAAACATTGCGACGGTTTCAGTATCTGCTACTGTGACGATAATATCTAATATTTCCTGGTTATTAAGGCCAATAACATATAATGGTTCTTTTACGGGTTTATCGTCGAGAGATTCACCAACGACTAATATGTCAAATTTGTGAAGTTCTCCGCGCTTGATCTCATCTATCGCCGCGGTATCTTCGACGAAACATATTCCGACCTTGGATAGTTCGCGCTGGACACATTTATTGTGTAATCGGCGCCGTGTTCGTTCATTGCGGGATTATTTAATGACGGTTTGTAACCGCCGCGATTCGGCAAATGTGCTTCTGTCGTTGATTCGTAGTGCGTTAACGCCGTTGACGCTGGTTTGTGATATTTTACAGCGCGGTGCGGCATGTTCGGCTAAACGATAATCAGGATTGTCCTTGACGAAGATGATTTTTTCTTTCATGTTCTATTATAATAACCGATTATTTAAATATTTCATTGTTCAGAAATATGTTTCATTTTTCACAAAAAAGACGCGGTGGAACTTTATATCAGTATTTGTGGAAATGGTACACATCTATCTATCTATCTATCTATCTATATATATATATATATATATATATATATATATATATATATATATATATATATATATATATATATATATAGTATGTACCATTTCCGCAAACCATCATGGAGACCTCAAAGCGCTGAAATAACCGTTGTATCATGGCCAGTGACAACAGTTCCTGGGCGACGATTAATTTTTTGGTCCCGACTTAACGTGTCTCTACGTGTCAACAAAAATTCCTCGACGGTCGGTGGTTGTTCATTTTACGGGACCATGTTTAGGTTTTCTGTTTCTGTAGTAACTTACGATATTTGTATATCTGATTCCGCCACAATCAGAACAAACTCTATTTTCCTTGTGAATCCCGCGTCCACAAACGACACATGGTTTAAGTAATTTAAATCCTCGCTTGAGACGAGCGTTGTGGGACCCACAGAATTTACCAACGCAACGTCGTCCACATGTTTTTGCGGATCCGATGGGTAACCAGGCACATTTATTATTTGCGTGAAAGTACTTTATATAATAATTATAATTTTCAATTATAAAATAGAATGATTATATAAAATAACCGAAAAAATTATGATGACATATGAGAGCAAAAACGAATTTGAAGACATCACGGATACATCATCGATCGTACAGGATCATGATATATGTAATAATAATATTTTAATTGAGAAAAATAATCACAAATGTGATATCCTTTGTTGGTTGGACCATTGTCCGTTGGCCGATCCTGAAATGTTTCGTTGGAAGCCGCGCCCCGTCGAACCATCGTGTGAATTAACCGTTGACGAATATCACGACCGTCTTGACGAGAAAATATTCGATGAATCCCACGACGGCATCATGGAGATCTTTGAAACAACGGACCAGGACAAATTAACTGATGTCGCCAAATACAGTTATTGGCACTTGTACAACTATTATTCGTTGTTTGATGAGCCTGTCTGGCGTCCGGCAAAGAAACTTGCCATTAAAAATTTCATCATGATCGGAAGTCTACATGAAAATGTCGCACAGGGCATCATTGTACAACACTTTGATAAATTCTTTGTGTTTCCGTCCGACGACTGTTTCAACAAGTTCGCGGGAAAATTCACCGGCCAATCATCGGTGACGGAGATCATTCCGAAATTCCAATTAAGATATCCTATATTTGACCTTGATACAAAATTCATTCGAGAATATGTCGAATATAACACAGGCCGAACTGAATTTAAAACAACCACAGAAAAAATCGACATCAACGACATCATTGATTACTTTTCGGCGTTGTGCGATTGTCGGCGCGATCTTGTATTCGTGTTTGAAACAAATTGTGGCTATCATGTGTTGTGTAAATGTGCCCCTGTAACGTTTGACCAACAACAAGAACTAACCGACATCGCCATCAAAGACAAAAACCCGCAGTGGAACATTGATCGTCAAGCGGGTTTATACAGTATTAAGTTGGCCGGGACAAAATCACGTAAACCTGGGAACGTAACTCTGAACAAAACGACTAATATCTCACAGCGACAATTTCTCAGCGCATGAATTATTAACATGTCCATGCGAGATTCAGCCTCGATGTGTACGTGTCGATGACGATGGTGACAATGCCACTGACAACAACATCATTATTGGTTGTGACAGTATTTCTCGTGAAAACATTGACAGGATTTCTGTTGAGTTAACGGGAGAATCAGATCAGTTGATAATGGTTGTAAATGTGTCCCATAATAGATTTACAATATCGCGACAACCAGGGCATTTCTGCAATATTTGCGAACGACGACACGGCTACAATTATGTTGGTAACTTCATCGAGGACAAATGCGAAAACTGTCTCGTCTACGTCAATGATGATCATTATTCGGTATGTTGTCCACGAACGACGGGAAAACAAATTACGCTACCGATTGATGGCGACACCGTCGAAGAACAAATTGATAAGATCATCGCGGGAACATCCAACAATATTGAGCTTGTACAAATAGCTGAACAATTACCGACCGACCACGGAAAGAAAATCATAAACAGAAAATATTTGAGATATTTAATATCAACCCGTCGCAAATGTCACTATCCGGGATATCTTCATCAGCGAAATCCTGATTATTTGTATACCGAATTACCGTCACATGAAGGTGGACCAGGTTGTAAAATCATCTTCGACGAAGATTATCTTGATGGTTCTGCATGTGGTATGGGAAAGTCTGAAGCGGCGTGGAAATCCATAAAAGATCATCAATCCGTGGTCAATATCAGCTACAGAAAGACCTTCACGGAGAAAGTTAAATCCGACTACGGCATAGAATCGTATGCTGATATCACCGGCGAAATCGTTTTCAAACCTGATGATCGGAGACGTGTTGTTGTGCAATGGGAAAGTCTTCATCGGATAAAAGGTGTTCCGGATGTTGTCTTCGTGGACGAATGGCACGGTATTCAACGACAACAGTTTAGTTCAGTCAAACATAGCCGAGAACGATGGGAAAAGTTTGCGGGGTTAGTCATAGCATGTAAACAATTAATTGTCCTCGACGCTGATGCCAACGATGATGATATAATCTTATTCCGCGATAAATTAGGACGGTCCACAATGAAATTCATCATGAACGATTATAAGCCCGATCATGGCAAGAAATTCATCATTGAAACGTCACACAAGAGTAACCTTCAAACACTCATAGCAACATTGAAACATTGTAAAACTATCGGTGAAAAGGTCGCCATTTTCACTCATAACAAACACCACACAGACCATTCCGTGGAGAGTTTGGCCAAACTAACGCAACATCTCGGATTTCGTGTCAGATACTATCATGCCGATACCGATCCGGCCCAAAAGAAGTTGGATTTTAGCCGTGTCGATGTTGCATTTGACGACGTTGACGCTGTCATCACCAACCATACCGTTGAGGCCGGCATCGGTATTGTCGATGAGAAATTCACAACTATGTTTGTATTTTCTGAGGTATTAGGGTCAGTCGAAGCAACTAAACAAGCGATTCACCGATTTCGTTGCATCAAAAAGAAATTCATTACTCGACAACAAGAAAACAGCGCGATTGTAAACTTCCATTGACTCGCGAAGATGTCGAAAAAATCATTATTGATCGTGAACGTCACCTTGACGAAGAAACAATGAAACTGAATGGATGCCCAAACGTCGGTGAATTACAGTCCAGTTATGGATTTGCCTACATCAGTGACATCATTGACGAGAATAATTCTAAGATGTATTTTACACCACGATTAATAAACTCAATGGCAAGTACCGGTTATGAAATTGTAGAAAAACCGCCTGATGATTACATGACATGGTGTCGCAAAAACAACGTCAAGAAACCATCCAACAACGACATCAAGAACAATCCGGCCGTGGATAATTTTCTGAAAACATCTGTTGGTGAACGGATAAAACAATCAAAATCTAATGTTGTAGAATCTGAAGATGGTCCAAGATTTCACAAGTATAATCCCCATGAGAATTATGGAGATAAGTTAGAACCGTACGAGGCTAAAAAATCATTTCTCAATCACATGTTTCAGTGTGATGTTGGTAAACTTCCGCAAGATCAAGTAGAACAGTTGTATAAAGACGCGCCACGATTACGAAGATGCCATGAAGTGATCCTTGATAAGTTCAACGAAGGCAGTAAAATCATCGACAGTAAAAAATTCAGATCTGATAAAATCAGCCCCAGGGAAAAGTTGAACGCGGTTAAAAATGTGTTACAGGTGTTGGCGTTACCGTATGTTGTCCCCGAAAATCTGACAACGACTGAAGTAACGGTATCAGGACCAGATTTACGAAAACACATCAATGACATGATCGCGAACAAGGATTTACTGTCAAAATACAATGATCTACTGTCAAACTGGTCCAGCATATTTCCTGAAACAAGAATCAAAAGTAAAAACCTGACAGTAATGAGTATCATGGAGAAAGTAAAGTTGATTTATAAAGGTTTCGGGGCAACATTAACAGCGGATAATAAAAAAGATCCTTCAAGATCAGACTACACATTAACGTATCCTGTGTGGCCCAAATCAGACTTCATTGATGATCCTCGTTGGAGAAATTGTTACAACGATAGCCAAGGATTTCATGGCGGCAATGACATAAATGCTGTGGACGATCACACTACGATGTTGAAATTCCACACATGGAAGGCTAATAATTTGTTTAGCAGGTACGACGAAGAGTATTCGGATCAGTGAAATATCATGCGGAAATGGGACATTTTCTATATAAAATATAATAATATGTACCATTTCCGCAACAATCATGTAGGCCTTAGATTGCCTAAATAATCGATGTATCACGGCCCCAGTAACCATATCATCGATAAAAAAAATTTATGTTTGTGCGGAATAATTTCTCAGCGACCAATGACAAAAAAAAAAAACAACATTTTTCTTTGACCAAGTAGGATTTTGTTGACTTTGGTCGGTTTTTCTCAAATATTATGTTGTTTGTGGAAATGTCACATTTCATTATAATGTTCCATTTCATCAGATTTTAGCAGTGACTTACATCACCGTCATCGTCACATATCGGTAACTCCATCAGTGATAAATGATCATCATCGTTGCTTGACACGCGGAGCTTTTTAACCATGTTCATCAACATTTCTGCGACAACCTCCAGGTCTATCTTGATCATGAGTAATTTTTCGATGGTCTCGTCGAATTCACCGTGATCAGAATCTGATTTATCCATGTAGAGGGGCTTTTTGTGCTTCAAATTTGTCATTGGGGCGCCGCGACAAACATTCAGAACAACAAAATAACTATTGTATCAGCGGCACCTTTCATTATTGTTTTCAAGGAAATAATTGCACAAAAAAGAAATTCATTATTCGGTGATCATGTCGACGGGCAATATACCCATCAACACCAGAAAATCTGATCAAAGTTACATCAATGATTCGTAGACAAATGGGGGCCGCGACAAACATTCAGAACAACAAAATAACTGTTTGTGGAAATGGGGTATTTTCTACATGATTGTACGCGGCCGTCAATGCCCACCATGTTGACCTTGTCGCGTCACATCGATCATGTAAAATATAATGATTGTACGTGCTCAACACACATCAACGCGTCAAAATAATCCTTGTACGGCGCCACATCACATCTGTCTTGTTTTGTTTTGTTCTGTTTTGTTTTTTCATTCTCATTTTGTTTTGTTTTTGTAAATAATTTCAGAAAAAAAATATTATCTGCGGCCTTTTTATAGCTGGAAGGTGAATTGTAAATTACCTTTGTAAATTGTCTTTGGCAATCCAACTATATATAGAAAATGTACCATTTCCGCAAATACTGATATAAAGTTCCACCGCGTCTTTTTTGTGAAAAATGAAACATATTTCTGAACAATGACATATTTAAATAATCGGTTATTATAATAGAACATGAAAGAAAAAATCATCTTCGTCAAGGACAATCCTGATTATCGTTTAGCCGAACATGCCGCACCGCGCTGTAAAATATCACAAACCAGCGTCAACGGCGTTAATGCACTACGAATCAACGACAGAAGCACATTTGCCGAATCGCGGCGGTTACAAACCGTCATTAAATAATCCCGCAATGAACGAACACGGCGCCGATTACACAATAAATGTGTCCAGCGCGAACTATCCAAGGTCGGGATATGTTTCGTCGAAGATACCGCGGCGATAGATGAGATCAAGCGCGGAGAACTTCACAAATTTGACATATTAGTCGTTGGTGAATCTCTCGACGATAAACCCGTAAAAGAACCATTATATGTTATTGGCCTTAATAACCAGGAAATATTAGATATTATCGTCACAGTAGCAGATACTGAAACCGTCGCAATGTTTCAGCGGAAGATGTAATAAATGACCGACCTCATCATCGTTATTTATTTTTTTGTCCCGCCCCTCGGTACAACGATTATTTCAACAAACTAAGGCCTGTATGATTGTTGCGGAAATGGGACATTTTCTATATAAAATATAATAATATGTACCATTTCCGCAAACACCGACGCTAGGTCCGCTGCATCTCAACGTGCCTTTGTTCGCCGTAGTTCATTTCGCTCGTCCAAGACCACACTGAAGTCATCTCGGAGTTTGTCACGCTCCGAAATAACCCTCGCCAGATCATTTCTGAGCTTGATAAGGATGTTGTTGTCGTCGTAGGTTTTTCTCAACAGTTCTTCGTTGGCGAGTTTGAGATCTGCCAATTTCATCTTGAGTTTGACAATTTCGTCGTTGTCATTGGTTCTCGAGGAATCATCGTTGACGATTGTTGTCGGCGCCACTGTTTCCGGGGCTTTTTTTTCTTCAAATTTTGGTACAGTTTGGTCGTTCCAATGTCAAATCGCGCTAATATATCACGGACCGTTGTTTTGCCCCGGAGCGACTTAATTTCGTTGATTTCTTCGTCGGTCAATTTCTTTCTGCGGTGGTTCATTATAAGATGACAAAAAAAAAATAAATTATTTCGGTGACAGCGTCAATCGGTGACAAAATCCCATCATAACACATACAAGTATTCACATGATTGTTGTTGACGTTCCTTTTGTCGTCTTATGTATTCATCAGGAGAACATCTCAATCTTTTACAGATTTTCTTTATTTGTTTCATTTCTTCGGTGGCCCGGTATTCTTCGCGATGTTTTCTTTCTTGTTCTTTTCGTTGCGCTATTATTCTGTCATCGTCGGCCCGGTCAACAACAGCAGGAATTACTTTAGCATAATTATGCAGATACTCTCGTGCCGTGGGAGGGTTTTCTTTTCTTATACCACGCCGCGGAGTCCTGTATTGGTAATAATGCCGCAACGAACTATATTTGTTACCGCGGCATCGTTTGTTACAAATAACTGCCCTTGATGCCGATCTGCATCCGAGACAACGTTGTAGCCCTGGGGATTTTTTTCGCAAGTTGGTTATGATACGCGCAGTGATCTCCGCGACATCGCTTGTTACAAACCGTAGAATCTCGTAATAACCACTTACAGTGATTCATCATAATATATTTTATTGTTAAATTATTTAACACGGCGACATAGTCACTGTCGCGTAATTGTATTCTGCGGCCTCAACAAGACCGGAGCAGCAGGGAGGGTCCGACAACATGTGTGTTCTCACGTTATCTCTGGTTGGTAAGAGATAATGTGATTTTCAACTATTTTATCTTACAGGTTAGAGCAAATATATGTGAAGTTCAAAAAGTCCGTTCACCCTCCCTGCTGCTAGATAGCTATGCTAGTTTTGGAGAAAACTGCATTTAGGTTTTTCTCCCACGCAACCAACATGTGCCTGACATTGTTTTCTAGATTGTGCGGACGAAGGGACAACGCTCAATGAATGGGGTTTCACCGACAGAAGCGTCTCATCAATGCAGCTCTACAGACATGTAGCATTTGAAGATATATTTAATAGTTTCTGAGAAAACTCGTTTTAAACAAACGTCACATTTGTATGACCACACTTTGCTGAAAATCGCTTTATGAGCACTTTGACGAACGGACATTGTTCCAGCTTGTCGTGTATAAAGATAGCTGTACTAGTTTTGAAGAAAACTGCTTTTGAGTTATTTTCCCACCCTGCCAACATGATACTGACATTTTCTAGATCTCACGGATGAACAGACAACGCGCAATAAATGGGGTTTCAATGACAGACGCGTCTCATCAAAGCAGCTCTGCAGACACGTTGAATTTGAATATATATATATATATATATATATATATATATATATATATATATATATATATATATATATATATATATATATATATATATATATATATATATATAGAATTAGGTCCTATGGGTACCATGTAGCAGGTGTAATATTTTACAAAGGAGAATAAACTGTTGATATGTCTTTGAATCCAATTGGCATTTTTCAACACGATTTCCTCTGTTTTTTGCTATAAAAAAAATTAATCAGCAGCCCGTTGGTGTTTTTCAACAACAGTCATTGTTTATACAAGTGAATGTCATGGTTATATATACAGCTTCGGAAAGCGCTGTTGCACAATACGTCTCACCATGAAACGCGTGCTAGACGTGCAAGTCATGCACGCCGTTTAATTTACTATATATAAGCAACGGTCTGGCAGTGTAAATTCGACCGGTTTCGAATGCAAGATTGCTTGTGGTCTCTCATCGATTTACTGAGACCTGGCCCACAATAAGGTAAACAATTTATTTTCTTTATTGCTTGTAACGAGATTGTGAAACGTTTTGTATCGGCATTCGATACAATTTTTTTTTAACCTTTAGCCCTCTATCTACAGGGGTTCGTTACAAAGACAATTAGGAGTACCCGTCCATTAATCAAGGGATGGGCGGTCTAACCTGTAACAAAATAACAGGTTATCCCCTCCCCCCCCCTCCATCCCTTGATCGACGGACGGATACTCCTGATTTTCTTTGAAACAACCCCTGTGCTTGGCGCTCAGCATTAAGAGGTTTACGTTAGGAAATGAGACTGGGTGATGCATGCTGCTACATGTTTGCCCCACCATAAAATGCCAAACTGCAGATATCATAGCAATTTGACTACAATTCTTAAAGGGACATTCAAAAGTCGCGTAGAGTCGCAAAACTGTTTTTAGACATATCTTAACATTCTATTTTGAATATATATTATAGGATAATTTTGAATTTTAGGCTTACTTTAATGATCGAAGATTGGATTCTTTGGTAGTATATTTATGTCGTTAATTGCATCATGAAAGAAATTAATATGCGTAAAGCATTCAAGTAATCCTTGAGGTTGGAGAATAAATTATCAAGATGATTATCCTAGCTGGTATTGCATTCTTTGTGTTTTCTAAATTTAGTGTTTTGATTTGTTGTTATGGTAATGTTACGATCGAAGATCAGATGTTGTGATAACATATTTATTTCATGGATTTCAATAGTGAAAATTTGATTTTGAGATGCTTTTGCATGAAACGTAAAAGTAACGTGACGGTTACAATCATGCACATATGAAGTTAAATTGATTTCTTGAATCTTCAACTTAAATTCTCTCTTCCTTCCATAATTTTTTTGTTCTTAAAATGTTTCTTTTCCCAGCATTGATGTATTCATAGTCTGCGTTTAATCCATTTTAAATTTTATCACGCCTTCAATCTCGGAAAGTTTTAATCAACTCCGTTGCAGTTTAGCTGAGAACTAATCAGTTCCTATAGACCAATATTGCCGTAGTATGATCGCAGTATGCAGGTGGTAGTAAAGGCAGGATAGTTTTATTTATAGCATTGTATTTGCAATGTCATATGCAGGTGGAAAAGACAGGGTAATGCAATTTATGTCAATGCATTTGTAATGTCATGTGCAGGTGGTAAATGTGTGGTAGTAATGCACTGTTCAAGATATATACTAAAGAGGTATGATTGGACGAGGTCTGCAGATGTGGAGATTTTGATATTTGAATCCATCTGCTGTTGTTGGTTTCAGGATATTTATGTATAAAGGGTGTAGGGGTGCTGTCTCTGAAAAACTTGTCAGTAATGTTGCTGTTACAAACTTAAAATTGCTGTTTTACTTTAGTCGTTGAATGTGTGGTTTATCTTTGTTTTCTTGTGCTTTCTTTTTCTATTTGACTGTTTTTCTTGTTGTTGTTTGTCATTGCCATTTATTGTTTCTCCCTTGTTTTGTTGAGTTGCTTGCTGTTTATTTTCTTTTTCTTTGTTATTGTTTACTCTATTTGGGAAAGATTGTTAACTCGCTAGTGTTTTTTCTTATCTTGTTGTGTTGGACACTTTAGTATGTGTCCTACAGTCCCACATTTATTGCATTTTCTATGATGTATGCATCCTCTGTACCACGTTTTAACGAGAAATCCATGTAGAAAAACTTTTCATTGTGTACAGTGTTTCCCTTTCTATTTCTAAAATTAATACCATTCATTATTGGGTATCCATGATTGTGTCCATTCTAGCTTTTGTAACTTTTCTGGAATTTCTTTTCAAAACGATCAATTGTAGCTTCTAATGGGATTTCGAGAGATATATCCGATATATGCAATTCTGCTGTTTTTGATTTTTCTCGTGGGTTCTGGCTCTTCGACTGTTTCCGCTCCTATTAACAATTTCGGGGCCCCGAGTGTCCGAGTGGTCTACAGCGCTCACTGTTATGGAACACTGCCATCTCACCTATGTTTGCGTGGGTTCGAGTCTCGTGCTCGGCCATTGTGGGTATGTGAGAAAGCTTTCCGGTAGCTTCTCGTGTCGGTGGTTCTTTTCGCGGTTTTCCCGGATTCCTCCTCCACCAGTTATACTGGCCGCCATGTATAGCCTATCTTGTGCTGACCAATGGCGTTAACCCCTGTAACAATTGAGTTTCCCATATGGTATGACTGGTTTTATCTCCTCTCGGCCTCAAAATGTATCCATGTTCTCCTTTCCATTTTAAACTTAATTTTGTGAAGTTTTGTTGCTTACATCTAGAGCGAACATAACCATTGACGTTGTTGGTCTTATCTCTACTGGTATTTCGGACAGGTCAATCTGCTGCGTCCCTTTTTTTTTTTACAGCAATATTGTATAAACAATCCTACACTGTGTACATCCTTGTCGTGTCGAAATATTTTTTCCAGCTCTGATAGTTCCTTGTTTTCCGCCATTTTCGGTTTGCACGTGCAGCTCGTGGAGTACGATAATCTATTTGAGCTAGAATAGTACATATAACGTGCAGGTCAATGTACTTTTATTAAATCAAGGGGTCATTATTTTCCGTAAAGCCTTCGGCTTAACGTGTATACATAAAAATAAGATTTTGTACTCCCTAACCTCATGACAAGGTCGTATTCCGAGAAAACACAAAAAAAAAACCCTTAAATTTATGCTTGTTTCATGTAGCATGTGTAAACGATAATTTGTAATGATTGGAACTGATAAAACTATCCCTTGGGCAGTTTAAGTAGCAGCAATTAAAGGAAAAGAGTTAGGTATAAAATCAGCCAGTTTTACTGGCTGACAACAGCTAGTGAGATGTGTTGAAGGCAGCAGCTGGTGAACCCATTGTGCTAATTTGCATATGTAGGATCAGTAAGTTGAACAACCCATTATAGGTAAATCAAAGAGATGATAGATGCGTGTACACGAACAAGTTATTGCTTATAGCTTGCTTTGAATGTAAAGTTTAAGCCTCTATGCATTGTTTTTGACAAGTTTGTGAACAGGTGAACAGTGGCAATGTTAAAGGCTGATTTTACTGTATATATATATATATATATATATATATATATATAAAATGCAAAGCATGACAATTCAGATATAACAATCATTTGTAAGTGTAATTCATTTTTTTGTTAAATTTATATTAGGATTGTAGCTATTGCAAACTTGCGTGACAATAAACAAGGGAAAATTTTGCGCTTGTGGAAATAACAAATAAAATGTGGAGATTGGGACATAAAATAGGGAGGTTTTACATGGCATTGTTTAAGCGCCCATTTCAATAAATATTGACCGATCTTCAGCTCCAATAAGTTGAAATTGTCAAAGGACGCGTCAGAGGCGCCCGCAGAAACGTTTTTTTTTTTGGGGGGGGGGGGAACACGTAGAGGCCAGCCTATTGTACGGATGTATGTCACAGAATAAGTAAAGAAATAACTTTGTTTCGCGTTAGAACGATTTGGTCATTTTCGTCGTACATACGTACAACGTCGTCGTAGATCGCTTGCGGCGAGACACACAAAAAGCACGGTATGCACCGGTATTTTACCCTTGCTCATTTTCCTGAAGATTTAAGGCAAGTTTCTGTTCTAATCGAGATATGGTCTTTTGGGATCTTATCAAGTAGTAAATGCTCTCCATTTCATTCTACAGCCACAGGGGTAAGTGTTGCATTTTATTTTATTTGCAAATATGTGAAGCATAGTCGGTTTTAATGACGTAGCGTGAAATGTTGCCTTTATCACTACGCGGACTTGAAACCTTATGAAATTTTGAACTGTTTCAAGTTGCTATGAGTTTCATTTAGTAGCATGTGTGTATATATTTTAATTCCGTACCTGTTATTACGTCCAGTTTGGTTTTATTTTAGCTATATGTGTGCGGGTGTATCGGGCTCTTGGTCTGGATGTTTGTATATCTGTCTGTATGGGGGATGGAAGCGTGTGCGAACGTCAAGGCCATACAAGGACGGAAGTGCTGATCAATAAACTTGTACGCATGGCGGACCCATGTAGGGTGTGTGGTCAATAGATGTGTGGGCTAATCCAAGAATTCAGAAGTTTGGTTTGACAATGGGCCTGTGATCCAGGTCAATTTCTCGTTTACAAGGTTTACAAGTATTTAAATGAGTTATACGTTGTTGGGAATCGTATGTGCTGTACAAATGACTCTGCAAGTGATAGTCACGTTTGATATAATTATGTTAATTACAATTGATAATGTTGTTTTCAATTGATTGTTGTTTCAATTGAATATATGAAACATGTTTCAGTTTTGTACAATTTTGAGTTGCACACATTTGCGTGAGATTATATGAATCTTACATTTATTACTTGAGAATTACTTGAGAGAATAAGAACATCTTGGTTTTACTGTATCGTATGTCTACAGTTTTGAATATATGAATAAAAATTGTTCTCATTTTTGAATGATTGTATGAAGTATTTTTCTTTGCTGTCATAAGGTATCAAAGTCACAAATTCATTCGCACATAACAAATGTTCGTGTGAAGTAATTGAATGAGTCGTATGTTTAGAGCTTGAAATAATCACACTGTAGAGAATGCACATATATTTATTAATTCATTTCATCAACTTCCATCTTTCATGACATTGTGTTGTTTAATTCCAGCATCCATTCAGGTCAAAACCTATTACATTTGGTGTCGGAAGTGGGATGCTTTGGATTAAATGAACTACCAACACTGTGTTTAAACCATAGGCAGGTTGTAAATCGTGGACCTTTTGACAAGTGAAGTTTTAGCAGGTGCGGGGTTCTCTACATGTACACATTTGTCTAGGTTTTGTTGTCTTGATAACAAAATATTGTTAATTGTAGTTTGACAACTTCTAGACGATCTTTACTTAGATCTTGGCACCAAACGATCATGACTTCGCTTAAGGATCTAGCTTTATTGGCAAAACAACTGGGGTATGAAGGGGCAAATTCATAAATGAAGAAAATTAAGGGATGAACTGGTAAACAAAATGGAATTAGAAAGGGAAATATTGAAAAGGGAACAACTACTCGAAAAGGAGAAAAGGGAGTCGGAAAAGGAAAGATTGGTATTAGAAAGGGAAGAAGAGGAAAGAAGGGTTAGAAGAAAGACGCAAAGAGAGTACGAAAGATAGAGGTAGCAAACGCTAGAAAAGGTGAAAAAGATTCTGCCTCTAGAAAATTAAAAGGCCCTAAATAACTTGATTCGACGAGGAAAAAGATAGCATGGAAGAAAAAGATAGCATGGATAGTTATCTTCATCGGTTTGAGCGCTATGCCGATGACTAGAAATGGAAGCGAGATGATTGGGCTCTTCATCTCGGTGCTTTGTTAAAAGGTAAGGCTCTTGACGTATACTAGAGACTTCATAGTAGCGAGATGTTTAACTACGGTGCTCTGAAGGAAGCACTACTAAAGAGGTATGAATTGACAGAAAAGTTGTTCCGGAAAATTTAAGTATAGTAAACCGGAGAAGGGAGAAACCTTGGGTAAT
Organism: Megalonaias nervosa; assembly: GCA_016617855.1. Taxonomy (NCBI): domain Eukaryota; kingdom Metazoa; phylum Mollusca; class Bivalvia; order Unionida; family Unionidae; genus Megalonaias; species Megalonaias nervosa. The sequence goes on along the minus strand of JAECUM010014997.1, from coordinate 12,674 downwards.
TTATTGCTAGAATACTTCCAACGCTGGATTGAATGTGATATGGTGCAAACAACGTTGAGGGGTTTAGTGGTTTTCTTGCTCACAGATCAGCTTAAGTATAGTAGGGCGGGATTTGAATCAATTTCTTAAGGAAAGTGTTCACAGACGTTCAAGACGTGGCCAAGCAGGCAGATCATTTCGCTGAAACACATAGTGGAACTCAAAACGTGGTTTCGAAAAATGTCTGGGAATCAGTCGAAGGGTTTGACTCCCAGAGAGCCAGCGAAACCAACAGAGATGGGTAAATCTGGTAAAGTAACAAGACGTTAAGGTGTACAATGTTATGCATGTAACGAATGGGGTCACGTAAAAGCAAATTGTCCTTACAAAAGGTCCCAAACATAAGGTAGCCGTAGCAATACATAACAAGAACGGTTCCGATAGATCTGCTTGGGAAAATGTTCCTTTATTCGGTACGATGTTCCAGGAAGCGCGGGTTCCAACAGCTAATGGTACTGTTAATGGTAAGGCTGTCAGTTTTACGTGATACCGGTTTCACAGGTGTGGTTATCAAAAGTAGTCTCGTGAAGGATAACCCGATGCTTGTGGGATTTCTCCCTGCATGCTACTCGATCAGACAGTCGATCGCGTACCTGTTGCCAGAGTCGGGATTGAAACGCCATTCTTGACCGGGACAGTCGATGCGCTCTGCACTGATTATCCAATTTACGATCTGACAATTGATAGCATGAAAGGGCCTCCTCTTCCGACTATGGAAGATTTTAAAACACCCCTAGCTCTAGCTTCCGAAACGTAAACTCAGACTCAGCGGGAGAAGTGTTTCGGAAGTTAACCGTCCCCGAATCAATCGAAGGATCTCGTGTGACGAATTCTTTCGGGAGCAAGAGCGCGACACATCCGTGAGATCGATTAACGAGAAAATAGCGTCTTAACGATATTAAACGCTGTAATGAGGGGTAGTTTGAGGTTTGTGAACAGAAATGGGTCAATTCATTGGAAGGTTTACTACACAAGGGGGAAAGAAATATTAGCAGTAGTAGCACCTTAAAAATACCGGTCTCGTGTATTGAGGGTAGCCCATAAATCTAGCATGGCAGGCCATCTGGGTAAGGGAAACACTACCAGCAGAGTACTGACTGAGCTCTACTGGCCTGGTGTAAATAGTGACTTTACATTGAAACAGATGTTATGTCGAATGTGCGCTGAATGTCCGCAAGACTGACGGTTATTTGAATGCTGCCCTATTTGCGTATCGCGAAGTACCGCAAGAAAGTTTAGGGAAACTTGCTTGTTAGTACTTAGATGGAACCTTTTACGTGTTCTGTCGTCACAATCTAAACCTCCTTAGGAACCTTTGAATCAAGCCTTCTTCCTGAACCTTATCCTTAAAACTCTTTCTCCACTTTCCGTAAGTGGCCAGTAGGAGTGAACTTCATACTTTTGTCAGTGGAAATTGGTGGTTTGTTTCATTGGTGACTATATTTCAGTCGCGCTTCCCAACTGGGTTTGTGGCCAAGAATCGGCTTCTTTCGGTTGCTCCTGATATTCAAGTCCCGTCTCAGTAATAGCTATACTGGGGAGATTAAAGATGGACTTTGCTCAGATGGAGCTTTATAGTTCTATCAAAATCAAGAACAAAATAGAAAGGGACTTGACTGTCTGTTTTATTTGAAAAAGTACTTCTAATATGGACTATTTAAAGAGCTCATCAGTCTCTCACTGAGAAAGATCTCTAGAGACGTGACGAATCCCATGGGGTCAGGGCTATTGCGGCATCTTGGGTGTATTTTTCATTGGATGTATGTTTTTGTTCCAATTGTTCCAATTGTATCAGCTGGACAAATTGTCAAACCATCCTCCAGTTCGCATTAGAACATTGTATTAACTGCAATGGAAAGTTTACTTGCCAGCAATTCATCAATTGAATAATTGTATGTAATGTAGTATTGTTATTATAATTGGAAGAGTGAATAATGTCCTTGGACTAGGGATTAGCAGCATGAAAAGGTGTAGCAATGCAATGAAACCAGACAAGTAATACATAATACACAATACACAAGTTTTATTCCCCCACCCCCAAATTATTACATTCTCCCATCTGTCATGTGGACATCTGTAGGAAGAACTAAATTGAAAATACCATTATAATTACCTTAAGTAGTTTATCCAGATATTAAGTGTAAACTTTCGATGATATACTGCCGTGTCAGCATTACGTCATGTCTGTTGGGTTTCCCCTATATTTTTTCCGTTTGTATAACTGGTATAGTAATGCAATTTTGTTATTTCATTTATTGGTATATTTTTCACCAGTGATTTTGCATATCGTCTGGAAAATGTTATTGTTGATAATCTGTTTGGTACATTTATTTTAGAAACACTGCTTTTGTTGTATATGGTCGACTTTGTTGATTTGTTGGCATAATTTGAAACTTTTCTGCCTATTATTTGTTTGTTAATTAGTAAATTCTTTGATCGTCATTTCAGGTAAACAAGGACAACTAAATCCACAATATGCAAGATAATTCGTAGAGGGCATATAATTTGTGGCGCTTCCACTAAGCATCTGTTAAGCATTGTTTGTACAGAATGGCATGCGACATACTCTCTTGCGCAAGAGCTTAAATAGCAATAGATGGACACGTACACAATAGTTATGCCCTTAATTTACAAGCTAACAAGGCTTCAATAGGCAGCTTAGCGAGGGATGCCACAATTATATCCCTCCCTTCCCCCTTTCTGGACAAGAGTTTGTAGATTTTGCTGGTAGTAAGATCACGTAAAAGTCAATTTTAGACTCAAAAGCAAAGTGCCATGGATGCTCCAGTGTTGGTCACATAAAGACCTTTTTTGATTTAGGGAAAAATCTTTCAGATGCTAGTGACACTACATCTGGACTCTTTCCTTCTGTTAGACATTGCAGGTGAATTTGCTTGTTTTGGTTTTTTTTTTTTTTGGCTGCCCAGTGAGAGCAAGTCCCTCCATCTGCCAAAACAGAAGAGTCCAAGTCCAGATACATGGTGTTTTGTGCCAGCCTCAGAAGTGTTTTATCACTGGCTGCATCTGTAGTCCTTGTCGTATACAGCCCTTCTGGGTTTCCAACTTGTTCTTTATTGTTAACATCCATTGTTGGGTCATTTTGAGTAACAAACCAGTCAGCTCTAATGTGTTAGAGTTTGTTATATGACCCATACAGCCATTCTGCCGGATTGATGCAATGACACGAACTGTATCAATTGTCTTGCAGTTAATCTATGGGTTTGATGTTTGTGTCATCTACTGCAGATACTGTATTATGCCAATGAACGATACTGTTGATTTCATCTCTCTTGCTTCGTATGCAAGCTCTCGAACAGTTTAGGAAAAACCTTCAACATCTTCAAATCTGGTTTGGAATATACAGTAGTAACTTTATTATTGCTAGACGTCGCACCTCTGTAGCCGATTCATCTGTCAGAGAAATCGGGCAATGAATGTTTGTTATAATCTGCATTTGCATTGTCAGTGTTCTGTGAAGAGAGAAGAGTTTGTTGTCATCAGTTTCAATTTAGCCAACACTTACTTTCATATTCCAAGTAACTGTATCCCAGTTTAATGTACTTCCATTTTGGATTCTATCTCAGGCCCTTGGCTTTCATAAAGACCATTTACTGTTTCGCCATCCTGTTCTGCTCAGTCTCTTCGACAGCAACTGTAGCATTTCTGGATGATATCCTTTAAATATGTATGGTAAATTCAATGTTAATTCAGGACATAAATGGTCTCCTGTCATTTATCTCAACTGGACTTCCTTGTGAACAGGACTAGGTAAGGTTTTTCTACCTTCAAACACTTTGTCCATCTTGGTTTGAAAATTTTGACTTGTCTGGAGCTTGTTTGCTTCGCATCCATGCGCATTGCATGGACGAAGCCATCAGTCCAATTTTCAATGGAGCATAGATTTAGGTAAGCAAAGTTTTGTAATTCCTTGGTTGGTGTACTTGGCTGCAGACCTGCTCCACCTTGGCTGCCCCTTCATGCACATGCTGCAGATGGCACTCCTGGACTAGTTGTACCCGCCCCACTTTTCTGGTTACTTCTCGTCAGATTAAAATCTCGACTGAGATAAAATAGCTCCTACGTCAGTAGCAGAATGGAGAATGGCTTATCGCAGTTATACCTCTTGAAGACCCCCACCACCACCACCAAGATTACATTTTGTATGAATGCCTGTGTATACAGTGGGAGGACCCAGCTGTGGTATCACTTCACCATGGTCGGTAGCAGCTGAATGCTTGAAAAGTGGTCCTTAACATCAACCTTTCCAGAAATCGAGGCCGTAATCAATACGTACTATGTTTGGAAATATCAGCTTTGTAAAGATGGCCCTCGTTATATCTGACAATTTAGTATTGTTCACCTCCTCAAACGGGTTGGGGCGGAACTAGGTCACCAGACCTTAGACCTTTGGGTTGTGGTCTGGGACTTTGCATTGGTGCTGCAGGCACACGATTTCAGTCAAGATTAGACGTTTCCCCAAAAGGCTCGGTGCCTTGAGTGACAGCTTTGTTGTCAATAAGAGGCCAGACTCTGCAAGTGATTCTTGCACCCATGAATCTTTCATTGGATTTGCAAACTTTTCCACCAACTGTTCTGATCCGAGACAAATTCGGAAGTTGACGAGTCAAACCTACAAAATTGTTCTTGTTTATCGCTCACATGGAACAAACCCCGGGTCAGCAATCTTCCTGATCAAGTGAAAGATGCTTCTAGGATGTTCAACCTGCTCATGCTAACCAGGTACAGGTTTACATTCTTCTCTGCCCAGGTTTCAGGTTTCCTCCTTGACTTCCCACTTTCCTTTTGTGAGGAGAGTCTTGGGCAGAAAAGAGGTTAGTCGGTTAAGAACAGGGTTGCTCAAGCAGGCGAATTTCTATTTTTTAAGGCATATGCAGGGAATTGATGCATCTGCACAGGCTGTAGCTAGGAACCCAGAAAAAATTTCCATGTGAACCTCACTTCCTCAGCTTGCTAAGTTATTTCTGATTCTACCAGGAATAGTTAGCTCCTATTGCAATAAAGGGATTCTGCTCCACGATTTGACACGTTCAGACATCATAGGGAAGGGGATCCATGACGGGAGCCTTTCAGACTTGCTGGCTAATTTTGATCTGAACTGGCCCTCCTCACTCGTCACTTTTCCCAGATGTAATTTCCCAGATGTAATTTCTTCCGATTTCTGACAGGGCTCAAGTTCAAGCTATTGTCATTGAAGCTATTATTCAAGACATGATATTTGACAACCCTATGTTGATCCTTCTGGGTAAGTGAATCGCACGCCCTGTCTATGGACCCAAACGATCGACAGTTCAGATTGCTTGATCATTTTAATGGTGCAACCAGGCTTTGTTTCTAAACATAGGTTGCCATATATGGGTAATCAGCAGTGACATTTGCTTGCTCTTTGATCCTTCAGCATAGGATGTCCTTCAAGACTGGGCCTGTGCTCTCACATGCTACTTGAAATGCACTGAGGCTGTTGAATGTCATTTGACCATGACTGCCTGATACTTTCTGCGTAATCTCTCAATGCAGAGAATCTGGTGGGCCTGCTGACTACTGCCCATGTGATCACCAGAAACAATTAATGGTAGCACAACCTCTTCTCACTGAGTGTATAATTTTGATTTCATTCCGAAATTTGTTTTGTAAGGTTATTTGATGCATTATGTTCAGGGGACCAGCTTTATCCTTCACCTTGTGCGTCAATCATATTTCCTTCAAAAGATCACCATTCTCGTGCATTTTTTCCTTCTGTTACCTATTCTTTGAACATTATTATGATTGGTAATGTATTTGGAGAAGCGAAATGTGTATATTAAATTATATTTGTGATCACAGAATATGAATCTCTACCACACCTCCCTGCAAATGCAAGAATTCTTGTTGATGTATCACTAAGCTTAATCTGAAGAACATTGGTATATTCGTAGCCTATTAGGGATGGCAAAGGGAGATAATTACGATACCTGGAAAGAGCTTCTACCCATATATTTTATTTCCATAGTTGATATACATATGAGAAGGACCAATATTTCTAGACTTTATGCGAGCACTGAATTTGAGATCTAGTTGAGTTTCAGTTCTAACATGAGATCAGGTAAAATTTCTTAGAGGAAAATTATTTACTATTTTTCTTTCTCGAGAAACTGAGGGTACAGCATATGGAAAACTATAAACTAGGACGTCAGAAACAAAGAATCTGGGATTAGAAATTGGAAGACCTAGAAGGAAGGACTCTCACTATGATGCACGAGTGAAACCCAGATCCCATAACATAGCCTTTTCAATGATGTGCGTTTGTGAACTCGAGCCAATTTCTGAAAAATTTGCAGGTAAATTCTTTGAATGTGAAAATCACACATCATATTTTTAAGTCCTACCTATATTCCTTTCTTAGAGGAAAAAGAATATAAACAATTCAAGCATAAATACATATTTGACACACTCCAATTAATCAAAATATTGACGGCAATATGAAAACGTACTGACTAGATGGAAATAAGGATGGTAAATATTTGATAATTTAACCCGGAGTCAAACAAAATTTATATAAAATGTTTTATTTACATTTATACTTCAAGCTTGCAAAGTTGTGTTAAAAGTATGATAACTTGTATTTTCGGCATCGTGACTGGTGCCCTGTACAAGTTCTTATAAAACTTGTTATTTCCTATTGGCTCAAGCTTAACTTGTCGGATTTAACTCGAACGCAGTTAATTGGAGGAAAGAAATGGTATGCTTTGGTTACTATGTGAACTGTTCGTTTGCTTACTTCTCACCACATTTGAATGAAACCAAATCTTGCCTGAATTCCAGGGCATTTCTTGTCCAACTACAAATGACTCAGTTAAATAAAAAATCTCTTGCCCATCATTAAAACTATGCATACTATCTGCATGAAACATTTTGTTCAGTTTTCTTGTGTTCCTGATCTAATTTGTTGAAATGTTTTATGAACAATGGACTACCGATAAACACGCTCATCAATATTGCTGTCTGTGTTGTAAAAGAAAAAAATGTCGTAAATATTTGCCTATGTTTACATACTTTATTTCAGTCCTGTTGGATCTTCTTGATGCTATCTTTGGTAATTCGGAAGGAAAGTTCGGAAGCCGACAGTGAAACAAAGGGAATTTTTACCATGTAAACGGGGACACAATTTTCTGACTGATACACACAAGGTTGTAACTTGCGTCAGAGGTGTTTTGTTGTGTATAGTATGTGAAAATATTCCGACCAAACTGGGAATAATCAAGGTTTGAATCAGTAAGGTAATGACAATCAATTTGAGCCCATATTACAAAATGGGAATGTAACAGTTTCAAAGTGTGACACACATGTGCATGCACAAGTACACGCGCACAATTTTGATTGAATATTCTATTTTTAGGAAATGAATTCGTCTGAAATACAAATACCTGACTTGGAGGAATTTGAAAACGTTGTCAAAGAGAGGGATTATTTAAAGAATGAAGAAGATTAAAAGGGGAGCTGCAAGCTCAAAAAGAAAAGATGGAGTTACCTCCCGTGAGTGGTGGCAGCACATGCCAGGAATGTAAAAATTTCATGCAGAGCGTGAGCAGCTAAACGAAACAATAACAGAACTCCGGCAAGAGTTGAACATGGTTAATACGGAGCTGGAGTTGAAGAGGAATAAAAATGATTTGAAAATAATAAAAAAATTCCACCAATATACATCGGAGAAGCTGCACGAGCTATTTTCTCCGCAAGAATTGCATTCGCTTACATTGTATGGAAGGAAACGAGGAAAGAGACTACTTGATAAAAAAAAGAATGGACATTTTAGTAGCCTCATTAATGAAAGAATTTCCCGAGGAAAAAAAACAAAGAGGATATTCTAAATAAAAAAAGTACAGAATTAAAACTTTATCAAACAAAAAAGGAAGAGTCAGGGTCTCGATTAGAAATTTAAACAAAGTATCTAACTTTTAACAAAATATAAATTACATACGTATTTGTGTGAATTGATGGCTAATGTAGCCTAGCTAATAATAAAGGGAAAGGGAGTGTGTGTCAATCAGAAATTTTAAAAAGTAAACAAATCTAAATTTAAGATCACATTATATTATATTACATTATATATATATCACATTATATATATCACATTATATTACATCATATATCATATATCACATATTATATCATCTTATATCACATTATATTATATCATATCATATCAAATGTCATATTAGATTATATTATAATCTATCAAAGAACTATATTCGGAGCTGGAGACGGAAAGGAATAAGCATTGCAATACCAAAAGGATTCTCCACGAATATACACTGAGGAAATTACATCAAGCATTTTCAAACTAAGCATTCGTGAAATGGGGATAGTGCCTGAGTGTCTGCCATCGGGTGGATAGTGTCTGCCAATCAGATGTCCCCTAAAGGCTTTGAAGTTGTCAGTGTTTTTATTTTGACTCTTATTTTTGGCCACACTAAATAAGATCAGTCACAATTTGTTAAGTCATAGAAAGGTGTTTCATTTAATGCAGCACCTAGTATTTGATAAACGAAAACTAAACACGGATAAAACACTGTCAATAGGTGTTATTTTATAATTACCAACCATACTTTTGCTTCAATAATTTGAGGAAAGATGTCGGAGAATAAATTATATATAATTAATAATTGTTAATGCCCAGTGACAGAGCATATTTGAAACTATTTTTTCTATTGAAAAGTGTGCCCATGATCAAGATCTAGGGAACATGGGCAAAAAATGTCCAACACTATCAGTTGTGCTAAGAAGCTCCATATCGAAATTGTTTTCCCGGTAAAGACAAATTATTTGCTAAAAAGAAAATGATAAATTGACAAAAGTATGCATAAACTTTCTTTTCCAATAACATAATTAAATGTTAAAAACTTGTTCTTCCTTTTTTAATTCATGTTATGACATTGTAAGATGTTTCCTCTCATAAATCGCAATGTTGATTCCCTATTCAAATCATAAATGTATATAGTATATGTATATCTCTCCCCTACCACATCTAGATTACTAACAATGCTTCTTATGTATACCTGGCATTTTATTTTATTTTTCCTATTTTAACTGTCATTATATTACTTGTCCATTTACGTATATCATTTTAATTTTTCATCTATATTTGTCACTGAAAATTTTATTAGAGCAAGTGCACGTAAATGAGATTCAAACTAGGATGCTCAAACATGATTAACGTTCACCTTGCTGAATATGAATCCACCCATTCACATGTCAGCATGATGCTGGAACTGTAAAGATAGTACATGATAATACTTGTACCTCATAGTGACATCACATGCCACATTATCAATCGTTCATAATAGTGCAAGTCAACATTGACTAATTGTTCAGGCTATATCGAAATAGCAGAGCACATGATAGCGTGCCATAATTGGGCCTATATTTTGAATAAAGAAGCACTATTTCTTAGAGTTGTATAATATTAGCTTCAGTATTCATTGTCTACCAAAACAGTCTAGTCTTGTACACACTGAACTCGTAATGCAAGGCACTTCTGAAGAATTGAAAATCATTGCCATGGAATTACTGCTGATTGGAGATTTTGATTTTTGTTTGGAATCGTTTTCCTTGACCCAAAGATTTTGTAAACAAATAGTTTTTGGAATCCGAAATTAGGTGTGCTATATTACCACTGTCTTGATCTACCGTGCTATTTTTTTCAGGTGATATGTACTAATGTCATTTTTCAATGCACTGATACATTGGTGGTTTCCATCAGTTAGGACTTTATGGAGATTTCTGAGTAAGCTTGTTATGAACTGAATGTTATTAACTGTATATTTTTGTTTACATGACAAAATTAAATAAATACAACTGTTTGTTAAAAATATTTTTTATCATAAATCAATTTTAAATATTATGAACATAATTATATTCATAATCCTTTAATCACATGTTTGCCATGTGTTACATATGCTGTTACGATTCGGCTCGCTTAAAGTAACACAAAGAAACGAGTGACTACAACAAGCTTTGTAAATTTTAACAAATTTATTTCCCTAGAAAACACGCTGAAAAGGTAAATATATGAAACAAGACTTGCGATTTACGAAGAAGATCCAAAAACTTGTCCTAATATTGTGAAAACACATAAGTCCTGTGACTAAACAGTTGAATCTCCCTTTTTAAGTATTCTTGTTTGAGGGGGTTCATCCTGTATGGGTGTTTCATGGGTTTTGAATCTACTATTTCAACGTCGTGAAAAATTGTTTGTCCTTGTAGGCAAGTCTGGAAACAAGTGCTCATATTCAGACAACAATTGTTTAAGTTCACTTTTTTTCTTGATTTTGTAAATGAGTTTCTGATCTAGATTTTCCATAACTTCTGAATTCCGAAGATTTGTTGTTCCAAGATCAGTAGAATCCACCTGAATTCCTTCATTCAAATCCTCATTTGGTGGGACAGGCACAACTAAATTAATTGCATGATTTACCTGGTTATTTCTTTCAACATACTCCTTAACATATTATGTGGCACAGTTGTTTTGGTTTTCGCCTATCAGGAGTATTTATAATGTAATTTAAATCACTTATTTTCTTTTCAAACCGTGTATCGACCATATTTTGCCTGAAGAGGATTTTGTGGAATGGGCAAGAGAGCCAGGACTCGATCATCAGATTGAAAACTACTATTCCTTGAGTTTTTATCATATATTAATTTCATCTTTGAGTAGAGTGCAAATTTGCTCTTGCGACCTCACAAGCCTTTGACAATTTATACTTGAAATCAGAGACATAATTGAAGATTAAAGTTCTGTTTCCTCATTTGAAAGAAGTTTCTCTTCAATAACTTTAAAGGTCCACGCACAGTATGTCCAAATACCAGTTCAAAGGGACTGAACCCTTGAGATTCCTGAACGGACTCTCTAACTGCAATCGAAAGTAAATGAATGCCTTCCTCCCGGTCTTTACCTGTGTCGAAACAATATGATTTCATCATGTTTTTCAGAGTTTGATGAAATCGCTCCAATGCCCCTTGGCTCTCAGGATGATAGGCAGATGATTTGAACTGTTGAATGCCCAATTCATGCATGGCTTGCTGGAAAATTCCAGACATAAAATTTGACCCTTGATCCCATTGGACAAATTTGGGAAGGCCAAATTGAGTAAAGAACTTTATCAAAGCCTTTACTATATTTTTGGTTTTAATATTCCTCAAAGGAATTACCTCTGGGAATCTTGTTGACGCACACACTATGGTCAACAAATATTGGTTGCCTGACTTGGTCTTTGGTAAGGGACCAACACAATCTACCATAAATCTACTGAATGGTTCGTCAAATGCAGGAATTGGTTGCAGATGAGCTTTGGGTATCTTTTGATTTGGTTTTCCTACAATTTGACACGTATGGCAAGATCTACAAAATTTGCATACATCACTTTTGATATTTGGCCAATAAAAGTGAGTCAAAATCTTGTGATACGTTTAATATATCCCCAAATGACCAGCCATAGGAGTTTCATGGGTCAAACTAAGTATTAACTGTCTGTAAGGTTTAGGAACCACAATCTGATATTTTACTGACAATTCGTCACTAGCAGGTACCTCGGGAGGTCTCCATTTTCTCATAAGAACTCCATTTTTAATGAAGTAACAGATAGGTGCTTCAGTTTCACTAACGGCCCGCTGAAACAAACGGGAGAGATCGGGGTCCTTCTCCTGTTCGACGACAAGTGATTGTCGTTTATCGCCCTGATCAGAAAAAGAGAATGAGTATTCAAAAGAGGATCACTATGATCAATACCTTTTTGACTGATCCAAATTAGAAGTGAAAGTGACCTCATCAAAAGCCAGACCAATATGTGTCAGCTAAAGGAATACATTCCTTATCAAATCATTCTCAAGAGCTTTCTTTGCCATAGCTCTGGTAACTGCACAAGCTGGGAATAAATCAGGGATTTCTTTTTCAAAAGGATCAACTTTCTGATCCAAAGAAGGCTTGTCAGTTACAAGTGGATTAACCACAACCTTGTCTCCAGCTAAGTCTTTGCATAGCAACAAATGAATGCCCTCAACGGGTAAGTTGGATACTATACCGACTGTCACAGGTCCTGAAACTAAGTCTGATGACAAATTAACAGAATGGAGAGGGACATTAACAAAGCAGCACTCTACTCCCTGAATGAGAACACTCTCATTAGAACAGGTCTTCTCAGAAGAAGGCAAAATACCTGAAACTAAAAGACTCTGAGAAGCGCCTGTATCTCTCAAAATTTTAATAGGGATAGGATTGGCCAAATCACCCAATAGTGATATAGAGCCCTTCGACATGAATGGTTCAAAATTCTCCATAACACAATCAGACCGAGGTTTTTCAAACCCAACAAATGTATTGTTTTCAATACATGACCGTGACCTTGACCTCTTAGAAACAAGAGCATTTGGGATAGGTCCATCTTGATTCTGATGCCTATATTTCAATTTGAAGCAATCAGAAATGACGTGTCCTTTTTTCTTAAAATAGGTACACGTAGGAATACACAAGGATTTTTACAAGTTGTGCCAGATTGAGTTTTACTGAGAGTCGTATTTGGTTAAAACACCTTTCTATCAGTAGACTACCGAGTGAAAAATTTGCTTACAGCAGGAACTTTGAG
>JAECUM010014994.1:0-54222 GCA_016617855.1 Megalonaias nervosa | reverse complement strand
ATTTACAGCATTTTTTCTGTTTTCTAATTTCGTGGTGTTTGTTTTTATTTTTGTAATCATATCATTATATATATTTTTTTAAGTGTTGTCAAATGTTGTAAAGCGCTTAGAGCTTCTAAAGATTAGGCGCTATACAAAGTCTTCATTATTATTATTATTATTATTATTATTATTATTATCACAAAAGTATGTCACTGTGACCTGTTTTTTTTAAATACTTTACTGACTTTTCTTCATTTTTGTGTATTAGGTTTATTTCTCAAGCTCTTGTTCATTCTAGAATCCTCAAGGCAGATGATGCTAAGCATCTCTGTTGGTATTACAACCATTAAACAAAAGGTCAGTGTGACCTACATTTCACATTTTAATGGCATGTTACTGCATGAATCTTGATGAGTACTACAACCCCATCACAAAGCAGGTTACTGTGACCAACATTTTATGCTTCACCGATTTCAGTTAACTGTTATGTAGAAAAATTCTTTGGTTTGTATTAACTTGTAGCAGTACCTATATTTGATATCGAAAAGAATTTTGTTTGAAAAAAATTGTTCTACCAGTATGTCTTTACTTCTCTGCCACATGGGCCAGCATTTAGCAGGTAAAGATGAATTTTGTCAACATTTATTTTCTAAATGATGATTAATATTTACTATGTCTGCTGGAGACTACTAAAAACTTCACAGCAGCAAAGTATATGTAATTGTTGATCACATTCTGGTTCATTAAGGTACATATGGGATTCTTGTTGAACATTGATCTTCGTTTTTAAATAAGGCATTCTTGGGTGAAATTTCAGCATCTTAAAACTGCATTATAATTAAGTTTGTTTTTTTAATATCTTTTTCATATGGGTGTTGGTTCTTGCTTTTTCACTGAGGCCTGCAGATGAAAAATAACATGTTGCCTTAGTATGAATTTGAACCGAAGTGCAACGGTTTAGATGTCAGTGTTGACCTTTCAGCTGTGGCTGTTTGCACTTGACAATTGAAATATTTGGAAATGTCATCATGCACATGGATGCATTATGTTTGTAGATGCATTTTATCCTTGTTTCCACAAGCATATAGTTAAAATATTTCTATTGTTCAGATTTACACTCTTATCAGAGTGTTAACATAGGGAGACAAATTTTCAACTTTTTCCACTCTCCAGCTTATAGTTAAACTAGCCTTTTAAAATGATTGTGTGAAACATGTATTACACCTTCCAGTACTTATTTGACAAAGCACCTTCTGTACCAGTCTACTTGACCTGGTCAGAGCTTGACAAAACACCTTCTGTACCAGTCTACTTGACCTGGTCAAAGCTTGACAAAACACCCTTCTGTACCAGTCTACTTGACCTGGTCAGAGCTTGACAAAGCACCTTCTGTACCAGTCTACTTGACCTGGTCAGAGCAGAGTAACCACTTTACAAACCAGCTGCTGCAAAATTCACTCAAAGGGTGTCATGGAATCATGTGCCAATTTATATGAGTGCCAGGTACTGACACAAGGTTGAGACCTGCTGTACAGTCAGTACTATGAGAGGCATTCGGAATTGTGTAGAAAATTAGAGCTAATGTATTGAGATGACAAGCAAATCGTGTAATTCTGCATAAAAGTCAAAGTTGTTGAGTCATTTGTCATTTAGCCCTTGCTAAGGGGTGTAGAATAGGTCCAGTGCATCTTACTGCATGTCATAGATGATCGTTATCGGTGCTGAAGCCATTGTGGCTCAGTTCTTATTAGAGCTGGGTACCACATTATAAGTTTGTACCACAGTATTTCTGAATGTACCATGATACGTACCAAAGTATTCTGCAATTATATTAGGTACCAACAATTCAGTGTGCTGGGGCAGGGGCCTGTCAGTGCTTGGGAAAATGTCTTGCGCTGATTTATAGCAAAATAACACCATGATATATCAATGATATTATGAGGAAAATATATTAATTATCTTGATAAAAGAAAGATATTTCAGCTCAAAAGAAAATTACACCCCTTCCCCCCAAATTAAATGGCCAGTACATTATAGAAGATGAATTTGCTTTGTGTATGTTAATTGTTGTATAAGTTGCAATTTAAAAGCTGTAAATAAAGTGGGATAATTAAGCTTGCACCATAACTGATACTGTGAAAGACATCTGCTGACATTAGAGATCCTGCTGATAAAAGTAACAAATGTTGATACAATTTTCTTGCTACACTATTGATACAACAGGGGGAAATTTTGAGTAGGATATCAACATTGAGTGGGATATCAACACCCAAGCAATATATTCATTAGAGAGGGCCATTTAGCATACAACACTTCCTCAACAAACAAGAAAATATTTAGTGGACTTCAGAAATCATGTAAAGTTTAAACAGAAAACAACTGTGCTCCTGAAAATTATAGGATGATTCACAGTCTTACAAAATAATACATATGCTTAATGCAATCACATATATGAGATATGATTTTGTTTGGTTTTGTTTTTTTTTAATCTGATTTTTTTTCTCAGAAGTTGGATTTGGCTTGAATATGTTTCACAACATTCCATTTGGCCACCATGTTAGCACACATAACACGTGTCAAACAATTGATTAAAGGATCATAAATATAATTATATGTGTAATATTCACAATGAATTTATGACAGATAAAACTGATTTGTCATGAATAATGAAAACATGCTGTTACTATCATTAAAGCCTTAACCAGATTCCTTGTGAATTTCCATACATTCCTTAATGATGGAAACTACTGATGTACCAGTACAGTGAAAAAGCACCATGATACTTACCACTGGAAAAATATAGTGGTAAACCAATATACTGGTAAGACTGTGCACCTCTAGTACTTACGGTGCTTGACACACGACTGAAGGAGTGTAGGTTTAAATCCTACCATTGGATCAGCCCAAGATGGCTACCATGAGTTCATGGACAAGACACTACACTCCCATTGCCTCAGTGCAACATAACCTACTTGTGTTCATGTACCATAAAACACCAAGTCAAAAGGTTCATTACGCTTTCCAAAGAAACAGTTTCCTTCTCACCCACCATTGTTGATAGGAAGTAGGCTTACTGAAAGAATCTTGGTGTTGATGGCCCAGAATGAGTGTGAGACTGAATAATAATAATAATAATAATAATAATAATAATAATAATAATAATAAATTTTTTTTTCTTTTCTTAAATTGGTAATGTTGGATTTGTAGATTTTTCATAAATTGGTAAAGTCACACCTGCTTTAAATGAAGCTAACTATGCATGCAGATACTGTTGTATTAGTACAGTACAGAGAATTCTACATTCCTATTAAACAAGTCTCCATCAGTAATTAAAATTACATGTATATAAATAGTCAAAATTTGTTTGTAATCACAATAAACTTCCCTTTTTTACAGTGGTCAAAAAGCAAATTTATATAATGGGTTACTTAAAAAAATGTACTGACCATCTGGGAGAATGAATTGCAAATGGATATTTGTGCTACCACTGATGGAAACATAGATACAAAACCTGCTGGAAACATAGGTACATAACCAGCAGATTGTATACTGTCCAAACAAAGAAAGTGGCTTTTAAACACTTTGCATAGTTCACTTAGCCATAAGGTCAAGTAAGCTTGTGGTATAGCCCTGTATCCTGAATGTGTTTTCCTTTTCCCATCATGTCTTGTTGGTTGATCAACATTGCTGTTTTCAAGTTGTCAAAATCACTTGACATATTTGGATCAAACTAGGTAGGAATGTTCTGCAGTGGTATTGCTTATGGAAAACCTATCTTTTGATCTCTTTTCCAGAAGTTTGGTCCAACTTTGTAAGAAAGTTTTTTGTCGCATGCCATAGAAACCAGTTGGAGAATCTATTTTAAATTTGTTTGAATGGCAGTGCTGAATTTTATCAACCTGACTGGGAGTGTTTCTTAGGACATGCTTAATCAAAATTATGTTCAGGGTGACTCTCCTGGAGGTGGCATGATGTTCACAGCAACCATATGGAAAACCTATTCTCAGCTTCTCCAGAATGGCTGAGCCACTTTCAATAAAAATTGTTTGGAATATTTTGTTAGAACATGGCTCTTTCAAAATCATGTCCAAGGTAACTCCACTAGCTACTGGTTGGATACATATTTTGCAACTTCTCTAGCCTGGGGTGGCTACTACAGCAAAGGTGTAACTTCATTAGCAACCAGATGGAAAATCTATTTTCTGCATCTTTTCTGGAATGGTTGAGCCATTGTTGATAAAACCTAATAGGAATGTTTCATAGGACATGGTTTATTAGAATTATGTTCAGAATTTCTTCCAAGCAGCGGAGTTGCTTCCATAGTATTGAACTGGAAACACTGTTTAGATTTTTCCTCATTAATAAATGGGACATTTGTGAACAAACAGCAAGGAATGATTCTTTAGGCATTTGCTATCGAATTTGTCTAGAGTGGCACCTTTATCAGTGATGTAGATAGCATAGCAACCAGGTAAAAAAAGAATCTGTTCTTGACTTTTGCTTCAGAGTGGCTTTGCCAATTATGACCAAGACTGGTAGCAAAGAATACAAAAAGTGAGAAGGGAATTTTTCTTCAAAAAAGAAATCCACTTATGGAAAATCCTTGTGACACTTCATTTTGGGAAAATCTTTGTGGCACTCCACTCAGGAAAAATCCATTTAATACTCTACTTATGGAAAATCTTGTAACACTCAACTTAGGGAAGATTGTTCTAACACTCCACTGAGGGTAAAGCCTTGTAACACTCCATTTAAGGAAAATTCATGTAACACTCCACTTAGGGAAAAGCCTTGTAACACTCCATATAAGGAAAATTCTTGTAACACTCCACTTAGGGAAAGCCTTGTAACACTCCATATAAGGAAAATTCTTGTTACACTCCACTTAGGGAAAAGCTTTGTAACACTCCATATAAGGAAATTCTTGTAACACTCCACTTAGGGAAAAGCTTTGTAACACTCCATATAAGGAAAATTCTTGTAACACTTCACATAGGGAAAAGCTTTGTAACACTCCATATAAGGAAAATTCTTGTAACACTCCACTTAGGCAAAAGCTTTGTAACACTCCATGTAAGGAAAAATTCTTGTAACACTCCACATAAAGATAAACCTTGTACCACTCCATTTGGGAAAATCCTTGCAACACTCCACTTAAGAAAATACTTGCAACACTTAAAACCGGGTAGGAAGAGTGATATACCAAACCTATGTACAAAGTCAAAAGTGGAGGGATGCAGATGAAAATACTCCTCCATGCTGCCAGAATGATTTTCTTGTTTTTTAACTGTTGACTGTGAATATTACAATTTTCATCTATTAGGTGTAAATAAAATATAACCAATGAGACAAATGATAGTAAATAATATAGATGAAACTACTTTGAATGCGGTAAATAACCTGAAGAATTGTATTACAATTTTAACATGGGTAGAAAAAAAAATGGATTTTAAAAAAAAATCTTTCAAAATTGACTATCAAATTTTATAATTGAAATTCTAATTTTAATCAAAATGTACAAAATTTTTTACTTGTTTTGAGATGTAGTCAGCAGTATCGGTCTCTGTAAAACAAGTCACAGATGTGATACATTTTCATTTCTGGAGCGTAAGTATAAAAAAGGTGTCTATTTGAAATATCTACACACATTGAAGTAGTGGTCTGTATGTTCCTTGAGCCATTTACAAATCTTCAATTTAAATGTTTTTGTTTTTGTCTGTTTTTCTGAACTATCCATCCATCAGTTATTAACACTTCATTTTATGATGATAACTCTCAAACCAATCTATTTAAAAGTATCTCAGTGAAATTGGGTACATACTTGGAATGGCTGGTTCATATGTTTGAATTATCTCATTGAAGTTAGGTACATACTTCGGACAGCTGGTCCAGATGTGTCATTGTACCTAGGTGTAGACTTGGGTTGGCTGATCCAGTTGTGTCAAAGTACTTATGTGAAATTAGGTACACACTTGGGACTGCCGGTTCAGATGTGTCTTTTGCTATCCAGAATTCTTCATTTAAATAGTTTTTGTTTTGTCCATTTTTCTGTCCATCCATCTGTCTGTCGATTATCTATACTGTTGTTTCCAAAGCATAACTCTCAAAACACTCGGTAAGATATCTCTAGGTCTTGGTACACATATTAGGCAGGGGTCCAGATGTTTCTTTTGTAATTCACTCTTCATTAGTTACAATATTGTTTTGTGTTTTTGTCCATTTTTCTGTCCATCCAGTCATTATCCACACTTCTGTTACTGCAGAAAAATTCCCAAAACTTGTTCATCTGGATGACAACTTCAAAACGTTTAAATATATCTCGGTGAAATTGGGAACACATAGTTGACTAGTGGTCTGGCTGTTCCATTTGCTAATCTCAATTGTTTAATTTCCATATTTTTAACTTCTTTGTTTATTTGACAGTTCATCAAAACCATCCATCCATAATTGATATTTTCATTTCCAGAGCTCCAAACACCATTCACAATGTCTATATCAGTGTTGGTACATGTATGAAACTTGTATTCCTGAAGTGGTTATTTCAAATTCGGTATTTATTAATATGTATATTTGTCCATTTGTCCCATGGGAGGCATGGTATTTTAGTGGTTATTTCAGATTCAGTAATGTCCATTTGTCCCATGGGAGGCATGGTAGCTTAGTGGTTAGCATGCTGGACTATTGACCAAATTGATGTGGGTTACAATCCTTAGGTCAGATCAACCTGGGTCAGCTACCATAGTGTTTACTTTGGCAAGGCACTTTACTCCATTTGCCTATACACAACATACTTGTGTGTTGTCGCCGTACTGTAAAACCAAAGCAACAACTACCATCACTTCATGATCCTCCAGTTTGTTACTGGGGAAAAACTCTCAACTGTTTCAGATATCTCCATGAAATCTAGTACACATATTAGTCAAGTGTCATGCCATCTGCTACTCACTATTCTTCAGGCCAGTATTTCGAACTTTTTTGTCCATTTGTCTGTTCATCATATGTCTACCATTCACACTTTCTTTAATACTACTACTACTACTAATAATAATAACTTTATTTAAAAAAGCTCATTGGTCAAGTGACCAATCTTCCATGAGGCCTTCTTCAATGACATTTGTACATAATATATATATATATATATATATATATATATATATATATATATATATATATATATATATATAAAAACTATTTTACCCTACTGGATAGACATTGACATGTTGGGGGGGCGGTCAGGTTCACAAGCTTCTACTGCTATCTAGTTGATCCTAAATGAAAGTGATGCCTCTCTGACATTCAGTATGGTCACCATAGTAACAAGTTGGAAATCTTGTTCGTACTCAGAAATATCCAAGTTGGTTTCAGCACTCGGCAGTTAAAAAAGAAGAAACAGATTATGGTTTACTGGTAAAAGCTTTTCTTGCAGTAATTCAGACACTTTGATGAGCTCCTTTTATGTATCGTAGAAAGTATTTTAAATTAATTGAGAATGCTGACCATAGGGTACTGTCATAAGTATCATCAGAACTGTAAATAATGGACCATAGGGTACTGTCATAAGTATCATCAGAATTGTAAATAATGGACCATAGGGTACTGCCATAAGTATCATCAGAATTGTAAGTAATGGACCATAGGGTACTGTCATAAGTATCATCAGAATTGTAAATAATGGACCATAGGGTACTGTCATAAGTATCATCAGAATTGTTAGTAATGGACCATAGGGTACTGTCATAAGTAGCATCAGAATTGTAAATAATGGACCATAGGGTACTGTCATAAGTATCATCAGAATTGTAAGTAATGGACCATAGGGTACTGTCATAAGTATCATCAGAATTGTAAATAATGGACCATAGAGTACTGTCATAAGTAGCATCAGAATTGTAAATAATGCACCATAGGGTACTGTCATAAGTAGCATCAGAATTGTAAATAATTGACCATAGGGTACTGTCATAAGTATCATCAGAATTGTTAGTAATGGACCATAGGGCACTGTCATAAGTATCATCAGAATTGTAAGTAATGGACCATAGGGTACTGTCATAAGTATCATCAGAATTGTAAATAATGGACCATAGAGTACTGTCATAAGTAGCATCAGAATTGTAAATAATGCACCATAGGGTACTGTCATAAGTAGCATCAGAATTGTAAATAATTGACCATAGGGTACTGTCATAAGTATCATCAGAATTGTAAATAATGGACCATAGAGTACTGTCATAAGTAGCATCAGAATTGTAAATAATGCACCATAGGGTACTGTCATAAGTAGCATCAGAATTGTAAATAATTGACCATAGGGTACTGTCATAAGTATCGTTAGTAATGGACCATAGGGCACTGTCATAAGTATCATCAGAATTGTAAGTAATGGACCATAGGGTACTGTCATAAGTATCATCAGAATTGTAAATAATGGACCATAGAGTGCTGTCATAAGTAGCATCAGAATTGTAAATAATGCACCATAGGGTACTGTCATAAGTAGCATCAGAATTGTAAATAATTGACCATAGAGTACTGTCATAAGTAGCATCAGAATTGTAAATAATGGACAATAGGGCACTGTCATAAGTATCATCAGAATTGTAAGTAATTGACCATAGGTACTTAAGTTGTCTTTTAATAAGGAGCATGTTTGAGTTTGTCAAGGGTGAGGTGGAATGTGGGGTGTGATGTATTATTGTTACAAACAGAACTGATTTTGTCCCAAAAGTTCAGGAATCAGCACTTATATTAATGCCTGGTTTTGCAATTGAAGAACTGTTTTTTCAAGTCAACCTGAAGCATAACTCACATGTTTGCAATATAGTTTGACAAGGCACCTTTAACAGGGACAGATGTTGTCATTTTGCCTGTTACTTTGAGCTCTCTTTTTAAGTTGCAATATATATGTATACCTGTTACAACCTTTGGTATGACCTCATCATAGCAAAATTTTCTTTCTTGAGTTAAAGCTAACAATTGATCTTTCAAATGTAGATGTATAGCATGATTTATCACTTTGCATAAAATGGCAGTTGAGAAGCTGATTCCAGTTTTCTATGTCTAGGCATAGCTGAACATAACCAGTGAAGTGGTCACTTCCATGTACTGCCAAACTAGAAGAGTAAAGGAACAATCTCTTTTCCTTTGCTGCTTACAGATCTGGACAAATGATCTTGAAATTTTCATTCCAATAAAGTCAAGGATAAGTGGGAGAAAGCAGACATCTTTAGGGCTTAAAGTGTGACTTTTTGTATCCGTATAGCAAATAACTTATCAGTAAATGCCCAAACTGTTTTGTTTCTTCCTGGATAAGCGCTTTCTGTTCAAACAACTGCTTACCCTAATGCCTTGCAAAGCTGGCTTGTTACCTTTTTCAGAGTTGTATGGATAAATAGAAGTAAGCCATTCTAATCTTTAGGGTCTTTTTTGGTACTGCCTGTTTAAATTGCAACAAATTGGAATACATTGGTTTTATTGAAATTTAGAACAACATACTGCTGTCCTAAAAATACATACCATGTGTTCAGATCTATGTACAAAATATTTAGCATTTCTGTATCTGATTGTTTTTATTCTTCTTTGATGTGGTGTTTATTGTGTTGAACTTTCTCCATCCAGATCTTGGGTTAAATTTTTGTTTTTATTCTTCGATGTGATGTTCATTAGGTTGAACTTTGTACATCTATACCTTGGGTTCTCTCTTTAAATTTTTGTGACATAAAAGTCAATCCATAAAAGAGTCTCCACAAAAAAGACAAACATTTATTCCACACACTCTTGTTGAATACTCGGCATAACTATACTGGTCATACAATCTTTCATATTGGCTTGAAGCTGTCACCTCTGACAGAATTTGCAGGATGATTTCTTACAGCTGTATAGCAGGGAAGACATTAGCACTAAAACAAGAAGGAAAGGGCCTGCATGTTAAACCCACATCAAAGCAATGATGTATACCTTGTGAGATTAACTGGATTCAGCTATTTTCCCCCAGTTTATTATAATGCATGTAAATAGTAACAAGTCATCTTTCCAAAACTTTTCAGCTAACAGATCATTTAAATTTATCATGATATATTTGGAAACCTTTGTACCATCTGTTAACACATTGCACATTTACCTGTTGCTAAACCTTGCTTTAACATCATGCATTGATTATTGTGATATTGATCATGTTAGAGAAGGCATTGTGATTCTTACAGGTGAGGTTTTATTTTCTCTATGCATTTAGTTTTAAATGCTCCAAAAATATGGTGATACCCGCTGTATTTCCATTCATCCATCTGCCAATTACATCTTTTAAAACTACTGGGTAGAAATTCATGAAACTTTGTAGATATAATTATATTGGCCCTTTTGTGATCATTTGTTTGAGGAGTAGAATTACTGGGGTTGCCACTTAGTGTCCCTGGTAGATGGTCAAAAATATAATTTACAAAAAAGTTAATTATGACAATGACATTATCAATTATTTTCTGTCCAAGCATCATATATACAGCCATAGCTGTAAGATTCCTCATAAATTTGATCATTCCATGACCAATGCAGTGGGTCGGTGGAAGGGGGGTGGGTCAGAGTACTTAGAATGTTGGGGTGGGTGTGTGAGTTGGTTAAAACATGCAGTAAAAGCACAAGGTTTTGTGACAGTGAGCCATTGCAGTTGTACAAGTTCAATTTACATTTCGGGCATTTGCAGTCAAATTCATATTACTTAGACAATAAGCTTGTCTGGGATATGAAATATATATTTATTATTGTTGGGCAGTGAAAATTGTGTTGGTAGAGATCAAGGGAACCAATGTTTTTTCACATCAGTACACTTGGAGTCCCCCATATTACAATATACTGGCATCTCATGAAAGAATATTATCTGATTTATTGCGTGACTGCAGCTTTCTTTCCAATTTTGCATCAACATACCTCTTTTTTTTCCCCATCTCACAATAAGCACCTGCACATCTTTCCCAACCCACTTAATTTTTTTATGTATAGGTATGGATATTAAATGTAAATGCATGCAGTATCTCAGGAGTAGTTTTAGACAGTTTTACAAGTAAATTTGCTTGTTGCTTTTGCTGAAGATGGCAATTATTTCATCTGCTGAAGGAAAACTGCTTTGAAAATGCAAAACTAAATTTGTATGGATCTAGATTTCTTTATTTCTGAGAAATATTAATACAGTGTTTGGACAAGTTTTGTGGAATTTATACCAGCAATATATTGCAAAAATAGTGAACAGACTGTCCTAGTAATTACTGATTTATGGATTTCACCCATGGAGCAATGATCAGGAAGGTTAGCTGAGTTTCTTAAGCTTTTCTGCTTATAAACCAAGATAACTTATGGGCTGACCTGTTGTCTGTTATGCATCCATCCATCCATCCATCCATCAGTACAAGTATGTTATCACATCTCCTAAACTACTTGGAGGATTGACATGAAACAATACACACATTCATTCCATGGTCTAGTTAGTCAAAAATGAAAATGGTGTGACTTGGACATCCAATATGGCCACCACAGTGGCTGTTAGCACAAATCAGTTATAGCTACTCCTTCTAAACTACTTGGATTGTGATGAAACTATACACACATTTATGCTATGGTTTAGTTGGTCCTAAATAAAAATGCTGCAATGCAGAATTCCAATATGGCCACCAGAGTGTCCATCATGAAAATCTTGTTATTGCTACTCTGCTTGAACAGAAAGTCATATTGATGTGGGGTTTTCACCAAAAGACTTTTTTATTAAGTCTAGTTAGTTCTTTATGAAAATTGTGTCACTAACATATCCAGTGTCTTTCAAATAGCCATCATGAAAATCTTGTTATTGCTACTCCGCTTGAACAGAAAGTCATATTGATGTGGGGTTTTCACCAAAAGACTTTTTTATTAAGTCTAGTTAGTTCTTTATGAAAATTGTGTCACTAACATATCCAGTGTCTTTCAAATAGCCATCATGAAAATCTTGTTATTGCTACTCCGCTTGAACAGAAAGTCATATTGATGTGGGGTTTTCACCAAAAGACTTTTTTATTAAGTCTAGTTAGTTCTTTATGAAAATTGTGTCACTAACATATCCAATGTCTTTCAAATAGCCATCATGAAAATCTTGTTATTGCTACTCCTTCTGATTGGATTGTGACATTAACTTGGGATTTTGAACTAGAAGACTTCTTATGATTCTTGTTTGACATAAATGAAAATGGTGCCAATTTGATGTCCTTATTGGCCACCACAGCAGCCGTCTTGAATACCTTATCACTATTCATCCTGATCCACAACTTATAATGAAGACCTTCTATGATGTGTTGTTGGTTCTAAAATAAAAAACGGTGTCACTTGCGTATGTGCATCCAATATGTCAGTCATAGTAGCCATTTTGTTATTGCTACACATCCAGAATGGATGGTCATGTTGAAATGGGATATTCATTAAAGACTTCTTGTGATGTCTAGTCAGGCCATGATAAAAATGGCCCTATTTGCACATCCAAAATGCCTGTCACCATGGCCATCTTGAAACACTTGTTATTGCCCAGAAATGTTGGACATGGTTTCAACACTCAGCAGTTCAGATTTAAGAAATGGTGTCTTAAATTTCTGGAAATTCTTTTCACCCAGTAGAGCATCAGACTCTTGTTACATGTTGGCACAAAGAATGTGTGTGTGTGTATGTATGTATATATGTATTTATGTATGTATGTATGTATGTATGTATGTATGTGTGCATGCATGCAACACTGGATATAAGTGCCAAATCATAGTTAATTTCATAAAATGTAAAGATAACAAATTGCAAAAAATATATAAAAATAAACCACATGAAAGATAAACCCTTGAAAATAAAGGTAAATAAACATTGTTCATCAAGATGAAGTCTGACATAATCTTAAATTACAATAGCGTCTAATGAAATTTAAAGAAAAATATTTAAAAAAACAAATACTCGCAAACAATGCAAATTAAATATACATAACATTTCATAGTAAAAAAATTCCGTGTGACAGAGGTGAATGATTCATTTTATTTAAGTTATTGTTGCTTACTGTCCAGGCTAAAATATAAACCATATAAACATATATAAAATTCTGAGTTTACAGGTATAGGTTCGGCTTTCATTTTCAGTTAAAAACTACATACCTGTACAGGTAGTGTTTGAAAAGTGCAATGATCTTGGGTTTGATTTGTTCAGACACATACTGTGCACTTCTTTGCATAAAGTGGTGCTAAACAAATGAGGGATCATTACATGCTCGCTTATATAGTAGAGTGCAAGTTTGTGAAAAGTTTGTTGATCTTTTGATAGTTTAAGTTTTGTTTTGTGTTTTGTTTTGTTTGTATCTCCCTCACATAGAGACTAGATCATAAACAGCAGTAATCTAGCAAGAGGAAACACGATCTATTTTGCCATACATGAGCTTTGCAAGGAATATCAAAGGGCAAAAAAGAGGATATACAAGACAGACAGGTCTTTGTCATTTACTGTACTTTGTATACATGCCAGCTTGACATTTGCTGTATTACTCACCATTGATTTTACATGATACCTGGAGTTTAAATAGCAAAATAAATATTTCTTTACTTTACATTGTACACTCATACTACCATCTTGTATTAAAGGCTGACACTGTACTATTATGCACAGTATATATGGCAGCAGATGTTGAAATTAGCTGCCATTAAGGAGTTGTTTCTGTTCTGGATTTTGTTGAATGGTCAGACATTGGTAACTCACTGACACATTAGTTGACAGGCAAAGTTTTGACACCTGATCTAGTGTTGCATTTTGGTTTGCTTTTTATGTGTTTAAGAACATTTTTCAACGTAAGATAGGTTATGGATGGTAGCCATATATTTGGTGGAGGAAGAACCACAGACCCACAGGAAGCTTCTGGTAAATTTTCTACAATATGCAAATTGGCTGAGCATAGACTCAGATCCATGTATATGGGAATGAGATGTGATTGATCTATAAAATTGAATAGCCTAGACCACTTAGACACGCAGGGTCTCTGGTTGAGTTTTGCACTTTGAATGTGGGATTTGGCCCCCCCCCTGCCCATTTTTGAGTCTTTGTCATCTAATCTGGATCCATGTGCCTCTTGTACATGTTTTTGTTCACCATTACTTCTGATGTACACAGTTTATTTCTCCCATTATGTCAGTGGTATTATAAATACTAAATTCAAATATGATCTGTTAGAAACACATGCATTTTATTCGTGATATTTTCTTCTTAACTGGGGGGGCCCCAAGTGGCCGAGGGGGCTAAAGTGCTCACCGTTATGGATCACTGCCATCTCACTTCTGTCTGCATGGGTTCGAGACTCAGGCTCGGCCAGTGTGGGTATGTGAGAAAGCTTGCCAGTAGCTTCTCGTGGGTCAGTGGTTCTTTCTGGGGTTTTCCCGGGTTCTTCCTCCGCCATTAATACTGGCAGCCATGTATAGCCTATCTTGTGCTGAAAAATGGCATTAAACCCTACAACAGCTTCTTAACTGCTGTAATATATTCTATAGATTTTACATGCATTGGAAGCTTATTCCACGAAACTGTAACAGGATTATAATATTTTCTTAAATTACTTTGTTCGTGGTTTTGGTGGATGATGCTGATCTCAAATGATAGTTTTAATATGGCAAATCCTGTATGTTCTCACATACATCATCTTGTAGATATTCGTATACAAGAACTGCCTTGTCAAAATAAATTCTTTCATATATGTATTGTAGCCATTCTACTTTTGTAAACAGTGCTTTAAATGAATAACCAGTAGCAGCATCTAAAATAGCAGGTGCTGTCTCTTTTTCTTAAGTTTATAAATCCCTTCAAGCTGAGATTTGGCACAGCCATCTTGAAAATCTTGTTTTTGTTACTTCTCCAGAAATGACCTACTTGGCATGCATTCCCAGCCCCAATCAGCATCCCCGTTCCAGTGACACTGTTAGGTTTTTGATAGGATTTTTTTTATATGCCTGGTTTTTAAAGAGGTTTTGGAATCCAACTGGAATTTTAAATCAACAAAAATATCCTGGAAACCACCTTGAAAATTACTTTTTGTCATAAAATATCCTGGAATTGGATATTAAAAAGCTAAACTAAAGTTTTGTAAGAAAAAGTACACTATTTTTCCACTGCTGCTTTGCATTGAACAATTTAGCAGTGGTCATCATATTACATTGGTAGCCATGGTTGAGTCAAGTAACCAATAGATTTTTGCACAGATGCCTTCAACTGTAGTATTGTGTCTTTAATCAAAGTATCAGACTTTAAAAATGACTCTTGCAAATTTTTGTCATTTTCTCTTTAAAAATCTCCTGGAAAATAAAATCATTATGGTTGCAGTGACTTCGGATCCAACAATACAACTGTGAATCATATTAATACGATTCACAATGCACAGCCTATGATATGGTACAGTATCGATACACATATCAGTTTGATGGTCTTTTCCTCTTTAGAAGGTCTCTAAGTAGTAGGTTGGTGCTGTTGACATTTTGGTTGTACCAGTATTTCTAGTATGCCAATTACAAACAGACGTAGACTTAACATCAATTCATATGCCAATCTCAGGCTTGATAAGATGTAACAAATACTTCCAAACAGACTACCTGTTAGGTCTTCTTCTTGTCTAAAAGAAGTACGAGTGGGAAAGTGGAAATGACTTACTAACAAATAGTTTGCACTGTACATGCCGAAGATGCTGTTGTTTTGTTATTTGGGGTGTTTAACACCATTTCTCAGAGCAAGAAAGGCTATACTGGTATATGGTCACCAGTATAAGTGGTAAAGGAAGAACCTAGGGAAAACCGCAGTAAGAACCAAAGACCCACTAAAAGCTACTTGCAGCTTTCTCGCATATCTTCGTTTGGCCAAGCCCGAGACTGGAACCCACGCAGACAGATGAGATGGCAGTGATCATTAAAGGTGAGCACTTTAGACCACTTGGCCATCTGAAGATGCAGAACAGATGCTGTGTGAAAAAAGAAATTGTTGACAAAATCCACTTCCCTTTTATAATTAAACAAATGGCAAGGGGTGGTGAGAATGGCAAGGGGCGGTGCAGATTTCAAACTATGCAAGTTAATCATATTTTGTTTGCTAATGTATAGAAGGCCAGTGGCTGTTGTAAATAAATAAATGCCTGTGCCTGCTAGCTGTCTCAGATCAATTCTCAATTTTAAGAATAAAAAAGCAGACGACTAATAATTATTCACAACTGCTTTACATTAAAGTAACTTGTATAGGGTAGGTATCATTTGGTATTGATTCTTTGTCACTTGTATGCTAAGGAAAAAATATACATTGCTTAATCAGTTTACTGCTAGCTATAACTGAAAGAAGGAAAATGGCAGTTCAGATCTGGAAAGGTCAAGGTGACTGATTGAAAGAAGAGAAATGTTTTGGGTTTTTTTTGTATAATGACTTTAGTTAATAGACCGCATACGCTAACCAAAGTTTTTGGAGGGATGCATTTTAGGTATGGAGGTTACATTTTGATTTTGAGGTCAAATGTCAAAGGTCAGGGTAATTGTTGCTCAAAGAAAAATAGCTTTTGCTGAAGGACTTTTCTTCTAGAAGAAATTTTTTGACCAAACTTTGTTGATATGTGTACACTTAGGGTAACAAAGAATTCTGGGTTCTAAAAGGTCAGAGGTTACAATTGAATTTGTATGAGGATAATTTTGCATATTTTTACTTTACCTGGTTCGCAGTGTCCCAGATAATTACAGGTTCAATGTACGGTTAATAGGACAAGCATTCATGACTTCACATACAAACAGGTATTCAAATAAAGAAATGACTAGCATATTACTTTGTGTTTGAATGTGTTACAGACAGAAAACAAAGCAGTAAATTCTTTGCTTCAGTTGGAACTTTTTTAGGTCTGCAGAGATAAGCCACATGATTATTTGTAAAAAATAAGTACAGACATTTGGAATTTTATGGGGTGGGGTGGGGGTTGACACTTCTGACTATGAAAATCTTCAGGCCTAAATAAGTAAAGGACCGATCATTTAGTTGGGGGTGGGATGGGATTTTCTTTCAAGCAAGATTATTTGTTCCTTCTTTCAACTTTTTTTTTTCTTAGCTGATAATATGAATGCAATTAGTTCATTTTCTTTACATAAAGGAAAAAAATGTTTTTTTCCAAGCAGTTTGTGTTGGGGGGTCTAAATTACCTTTCATCAACCCTGCCAACACACACGCACACATGCACGTGCGCACGCGCGTGCGCACGCGCACACACACACACACACACACACACACACATGAAATAGTTGTTCCCCAGTGGTATGATGTTGGAGGTCTTCCTGTGAATACATTATTGTGTAATTAATTTATACCACCAGATCATTTTTAACACAGATTTTACCATTGGCTCTATTGTATTATCTTTCATTATGATAGCAAGAGAGACAAACTGGTGGGCATCACTGGTGGTGTTATGTGCTTTACATCAAAGTAATGCAAGTAGGTTATTTAGTGCTGAGGCAGTTGAATTAATGTGCCTTGCCCAAAGAAATGAAAAGGTAACTGACCAGGACTGATTGTAGATTAAAACCCATACCATTTTGGTTTGAAGTCTGGCACACTAACCACTGGGCCACTATTGCATCTATAAGTCTGAAACTAAGTAACAGAAAAGAATGAAATCCAACAAGTTTTGTAAAGTTCAACAGATAATTTATTTCCCTAAAATACAAAGTGAAAATTTAAAAAAGAACTTGCAGTATTGTGAATTAAACCCCAAATAGTCATAAAAGTTTTATCACCAGAACAGATGTATAAAAGTGCCTGTAGTATTTAATGTCATAATGTACCAATGGCCTGAATTGTGATGATGTGCTAACAGTCTTTTGATGTTTTACAACAATAAATCCAAAAATGTTCTTGTCTGAATTCAATATAATTCCAAATTAATGTTCCAGTCCAAGAATATTATAGGTAAGCACTTTTTATTTCCAGTCAGTAATAATTTGAATAAATAATTCCACCCAAATAAAATACTGAACAGAACAATAAGACTGATTCTGCCTCAGATGTTAAATGCAAGAATGAGTAATTTTTCAAGTAAACAAGACTATAAAAAACTAAGACACAAACGTAGAACCAGGATGAGGGTCACAAGTTTATTTCTAGAAAATTAAAAGTTGTCAACAGGATACAATCTGTTACTATAATTATAATAAAGAATGTGGTAAACATGAGGTAGATCAGGCTTCATTTAATATGGGAATTCCATTGTCGTAGACCAGACCCAGATAAACACATTTACCAGTATTGATAATTATCCTAATATTTAATCTACATTGAGAGAGAAATATTAACTATGTATTATTTGTTTACAGAATAAAAGTTGCTGTCAGGTACACAATGAATTTGATTTTGGACAAGGTCAAGTCTAAAGTACAATTATGCATAATATATCATCATGGAAAAAAAACACCCTAACAATCAATACAAGTTAAATGAACATAGCAGCCACCATGGATTCTGCATCCATTAGACACCACTTGTGGTGCATCAGGCTTATACACCACTGTATTTCATTATCAGACAAGGTAAGTTTTGCATGACCTTTACTGACTGGTTTTATTTTTCATTCCCCACCATAAAAAGTGGAAGGAACATACAGGCATATAGTGTTATCTTTGTTTATCCATCTGTCCCTCCAGTTTTCCAGGAGCCATGGTGACTTAGCGCTTGTTTACAGAACTTGTGACAAAAAATTTTTCAACTTTAAATTTTACCATCAGATCAGTCTATATCCGCTAACATGTCATGTCCTTGGGTAAGATACTTTACTCCAATTTCTTTGGCACTTGATAGCCTAATTGTGTTGCAGTGCTGTAAAACATTAAATCAAACTAAACTAATCAATCTTTCCATCATTCCATCTTGGTGAAATTTTCTACTTAGCTCATTTTTTGTAGGGTGTTTGGGTGGGTGGCCACCATACAACTTCATTGATGCCTCCTGGTGAATAAAGGACTTTTCTACCAAAAGTTGGCTACTTTTTTATCTTTATTTCGAGCTTCATTGGCTTTGGTTAATTTTGTTTTTAAGTTTTCTGTACAGTTAGCTACACTTTCATGCAGCTTTTTATGTAGATGTGTCTTGCAAAGTATGACACACTGCTATTACAAAAATCGGTGACTTGGATTTATAAATTCTTCATCCTTCGTGGATATTATTTCTTTGTTTGATGAAACACTAGGTCACTGCAGGCCCACCAAGTTCATAGAGACACTGTTTGATGAAACACTTGGTCACTGCAGGCCCACCAAGTTCATAGAGATACTGTTTGATGAGGCACATGGTCCATATAAGCCCACCAAGTTCCATAGAATTTGTGATATATATTAGGTGTACAAAAAAATTTATAGTGGTTCATTTGTCAGATTTAGTTCACTCTCATTGAATGAATCTGCTGCTTCAGTACAAGACTTCCACAGAACAATCAGTCACCGTATATACTCATGTATAAGCTGAGTACAACTGCAGACAACATAGATCCTGATCTGCCATTGCATGAAGTGCCTGCAGATAAGGGTCCATTTTGTTTGTTGTGCTGAATACCGAACTGCAGAGCACATTATGCAACAGCAGATCTGTTGTCTGTGTTTTCTGTAGTTTACAGTGGAGTCATTTTATAAGCAAGTACATACAGTAGTCATAAATGTAGTTATCATATGGTTATTAGAATATGTTTTAAATAATGACACATATTTGTAAAGTTTTGTGGGACAGGATTCTTGTTAATGTTTGACTCTTTTATCAAATTGTACCTGGATTTTTGTCTACTATCTTTCTGTACTTTAAATAAGAAAATGTTAGTTTTATTTAAATAGATCATTTTATTTGCTTTTTATTTTTGATGCAGAAGACTTTTAATAATGTTCTGCTTTTGAACAGTCACACTTGATTTGATTTCATCGCAGTACATGATGTTTATTAATATCTTTGAGTTACAGTAGTCCCATATATACTCACTTATAAGTTGAGTCAAACTGCAGACAACAAAGATACTGATCTGCCATAGCTTAAAGCACCTGCAGATCAGGGTCTGTGTTGTTTGTTCTACTGATTACTCCTAACAAACTGCACAGACCCAGATTTTCTGGTGTATTATGTGACAGAAGGTCTGGCTCTGTGCAGTTTGCATTTGGATTCATTCTATAAGTGACTATATATGGTTTTGAATCATTTATGTCAGAACTATATCCTTTTATTTGCTAAGAATGAGGCTTATTATCATTGGTATTATTTCAATGTTTATTATTCCAGACATGAAGATAATGTTGTGGTGCCCTCTGTCTAGCTCATCAGTCCATTACCAAGTCTCCCAAACTATGGGTGCAAATTTACCAGACTGGGAAAATTATTGGTTTATATTGTACCCATTTGCAATAGGGATATAATTTTTTTGTTCCCTCCACTTGAATCTCTTGGAGAAAATCATTGGTCCAGAGAACAGAAATATCAATTACCACCTGACAATTTCAAATATTTCTTGGCAGAAATTTATGGAGTGTAAGCAGTAATACAGTATATATACCATTACAACAGATTTTCAGGTTATGACCCACCCCCCACCCCCACCCCCAAGTCAGTGTCTAAGGATGGGAAATTTACATGGTTTAAACCAGGGGTATCAAACTCAGTTACCATGAGGGCCAAATGAGGACTAGTACATTGGCCATAGGACCATATCACTGAAACCTTTTCACACACCAAAAGCAGCTCATGTAAGGTAGCCAGTTGAAATTTTTTAAACAAGAAGTAAATGATGTAACAATCAAATTTTTATCCACACTGGCTGGATGTAAAGAAGAAATTTTTGTGTTATTAATTATTTTACAAATTCTGGGTGTCATTACAGGGCACAGGAAATAACACCTCAGGTCATGTGTTTGAGACCACTGGTTTAAACTGATATTATTTCTGATAAAGGCGTGTGTAATATAAAGCATTAACATTTTTTTTATGACAATTCATTGAAGTAAAATGCTCACATTTGATTTGTTAAATGTTTTAATGTTTTAGGTTTAATTTTCATGTACTTAACTTGGAAACACTAATTACAGGACTAAGCCATTAATATATCATACATGTATGAGTAGATAACTACCAAGCATTCTTACTTCTTCAGAAAGAAAACTACAAATTTGAAAACAGCTACCTTTAATGTATTTCAAACACACACTAAAGATATTCAATATTTTTATTTACAACTTTGCTTCATTTCTTGCATAGACTAAGTCCATAGGAATCAAGGAAACTCAGGCAATTAATATTGGCCCAACATACCTTCTTTTGTTGGTCACAAATTATGAAATTACACATTAATGCATTCCCCATTTATCTCTGTTCCCCCCTTACCCTCCCAGTCTTTTAAAAAATTACACATGAGTGGTTTGCACCATCTCTCCTCTCCCCCCAAAACAAAAAACTATTGAACAGTTGACCTCAGGCAGGGTATGGCATATGTCAGTAACTTATTACATAATAAATTGTCCCAGGGCCTGCTCATCAGTTTAATCACTAAGATTATATAGGTGTTTGCTTAATTTCATTATTACAGGTATAGGTTAGTGATGGAATACACAGTATGGACTAAATAACATATATAGTTTCAAATCTTTATAACTATTTGCACATTTAAGTTTTCAACAAGCCCAATTCTTCTACTAGATAAATAATTGTATATAAATTGCTATGCTAATTAGTGGACTGAACATTTTCCCCAAATTTGAGAGGTTAATTGCCTGTGCCTCTGAAAGAGTTTCCCTACTTAAAATTGGTTTGATGCTGATGTAGAAACATAGTTGGAAATATATCATTAGCATATTAAGGGCAGTGAATTGTTCTAAGCCACCCATTGATCAGTGTTTGTCAGTGATCAAAAAACATGATGTATTCATAAAGGATACACCTGTGTATCTTTTAATTGCAGGTGATCAGTTTACTGGAAGTGAGAAAGGGAATTCTTTGACAACCCCTCTCTGATGATAAATGGGTTGTGATGGTATAGATTGCCTACACAGGCATTAACTAACTGAAAGGATTGCATTTGGTGAGTGACAGACAGACAGACATATTTGGAGTATACATATAACTACAAGATGGCATCTGCAGCACTGTCTGTTCCAGGGAATGCTGGTGTAGAGGAAGACACCAGGGGAACATTAGAAGGTAATTTTTTTCTTGAATTTCTCAAAGACTACAAGGCATTATGCAATTCTGCACAATGTAATGTGGTGTGCATACACCCATTCCCACATGTTTAATATCCTTCAAATCCTTACATCATTTCATATAGAGGCAGTCAGTGTTTGCACAATGATTATGGTGTTTTTTTATGCCCAGTGCCACAAATGCAGTAAAGGAATATAATGTTTCTTTTGACCATTTGTTCTTTCTGTCTGTCAGTTCACATGTCTGTCCTTCCATTTGCATTCAGACTATTCTCAGTCCATCACGATTTGGTTATTTTACCATTTGATTGCTCATGCACTTCTAGCTGCATGATGACATCATCTTGCATGCAGATACATGCTTAAGGTGGGCACAGTATCCATTCACCAAATATCAAGTCATGAACTTGAACTAGATCAAGTTTTGCACTAACGTAAACTCTTTTTCAAATGGACCACTCAGGTGGCCTTGTGGTTAGAGCATCTGCCTCAGATGCGGCAAGTCGTGGGTTTGTACCGCGGCCGAGTCATACCAAAGACTTATAAAAATTGTGCTGGCAGCTGCCTTGGTTGGCACTCAGCATTAAGAGGTTAGTGTTAGGACTGGTCTGCCTGGTGTCAAGATAATATGACTTGTTGGTACATCATGCTGCATGTCTGCAGCATGATATCCCAGTGCTAGACATCACTATAAACTGTCACACTGTAGACATCGTAGTGATATGACTGAAAAATTGTTAAAGCTGTGTTAAAAATCCAAATCATACTCTTTTTCAAATGTTGGTGCATTGTCATTTAATTTTGCATATGGATGTTTCCTTTTCAATTATGGCAACAGTCTTCAATCAGAAGTTGGTAACTCTGGCCTAAATATTGTTACCAACTTTGGAAAGTATCTACTAAGGATGATAACCCCATAATTTTGAATCAGTTGAATACTGTTATTGAATTTGGACATTTGGGAGCTGCAGTGTCTAAATCAATAAAGCATTTGACTTGTTATGCAGGGGTTGTGGGGTGAATACCACCAAGGTCAGGTCATCTGCCTCATTGTGTCCTTGCCAAAGGCACTTAGTTCCCATTTCTTTGGCATGATGTAGCCAGTTATGTGTTAAAAGTGCCATTCAAACAAAGTATAAAAATAAAAGCTTTTCATTATGTCAGTTTGGCAAATAAGTTATTTATTGTAGTAGAGGGGCATTCATATTTTATGGGCACATTCTAATTTTCATATACTTCAAGAGAGGTGTGAGTATTGATTGCCAACCATATTGTTACATTATGCACAAAGTATATTGAATAGGTTTTACTTTCTTGTGTCAAAAATCTTGTCCATTTGATGTGAATACATCCAGTCACAGAGTGGACAGCTGTCAGTAAGACACTGTCTACACATGCACCTCACATGCCCACACGGTCTACACATGCACCTTACATGCCCACATGGTCTAGACATGCACCTTACATGCCCATTCAGTCTACACATGCCCACATGGTATACACATGCACCTCACATGCCCACATGGTCTATACATGCACTTTACATGCCCACATGGTCTACACATGCACCTTACATGTCCACTCAGTCTACACATGCCCACATGGTATAGACATGCACCTCACATGCCCACATGGTCTACACATGCACTTCACATGCCCACATGGTCTACACATGCACCTTACATGCCCACTCAGTCTACACATGCACCTCACATGCCCACACGGTCTGTACATGCACTTTACATGCCCACATGGTCTACACATGCACCTTACATGCTCACTCAGTCTACACATGCCCACATGGTATACACATGCACCTCACATGCCCACATGGTCTATACATGCACTTTACATGCCCACATGGTCTACACATGCACCTTACATGCCCACTCAGTCTACACATGCCCACATGGTATACACATGCACCTCACATGCCCACATGGTCTACACATGCACCTCACATGCCCACATGGTCTACACATGCACCTCACATGCCCACATGGACTGCACATGCACCTCACATGCTCACAAGGTCTACACATGCACCTCACATGCCCACAAGGTCTACACATGCACCTCACATGCCCACAAGGTCTACTCATACACCTCACATGTCCACACGGTCTACTTGTGCACTGCACATGTCCACACAGTCTACTCATGCACCTCACATACCCATGTGTAGAAGTCATCATTTCACCAATGCCATGTTAATGGATGTGTGTCAGAATTGTCAGAGAAAAATTTGAATGTTTGCTAGTACTTCATCACAATGCGGTCTTCCTTCAGCAAATATTATCTTTGTGTTGCATGTATTCTTTATGTATTTTATTTTCGTGCCAGTAACCCCTGCTCCTTTTCAGGATTTGGTTTTTTTAAGGAACTCTTAGGTTACAATGCTGTACTTCCACTTAGGAGTTAGGTTACAATGCTGTACCTCCACTTAGGAGTTAGGTTACACTTATATTTATTATCAGTTACACTGGTTACATTACAAGTTTTTTGTGTTAAAGAAATAACTTTGCAGAGGCCCTTTCCTAACATACTGAAATTACATATTCCTTGTTCTTAATTAACTGTCTAAAGACAAATTGGATGTTGGTTTGTTTTTCACTTTTGTATATTAATAGTTGTTCTCTTGACTTACATCACATTGTTATTGTAGTGTTTGCAGTTGCGCCTCGTAAAGGTATAACAATTGAATATCGTAATTTAATGTACTGGGGTGCAAGTAGCTGAGTTCATGTGTGACATGTATGTCTGACTGTCATTATTTATTGTTTTTTTTCAAGGAAATTTTTTATGTTAATAGCAGCTGTTACTTTACCTGCCACTATTGTGCAGCATGTGGTTTTTCATGCCCCCAGAAAACCCAGTCTATTTGATATGAATACATCCTCCCACAGAGTGGAGAATTGTCA
Organism: Megalonaias nervosa; assembly: GCA_016617855.1. Classification (NCBI taxonomy): domain Eukaryota; kingdom Metazoa; phylum Mollusca; class Bivalvia; order Unionida; family Unionidae; genus Megalonaias; species Megalonaias nervosa. The sequence continues at coordinate 29,117 of JAECUM010014994.1, read as the reverse complement.
GTTTGACACAATCCACTCATGCACCTGGCCTGGGGTTTGCATAAAACATCATCTTTTTCAAGGATGTCATGCTGTATGGATGTTATGCTGATCACCTATAGCCAGTACTTACTGCATTAGTAGTCTCACTATTGCAGTTATGTAGAAAGGAAAATAATCTCAGTGTACCATATTTACAAATTCAGTGCCAGTAACTTTTTCACCCTTTTTGAATTTCAGTTTATTAAGGGAGATAGAGTTACATTGTGTATCACACCCTTTTGGGGTTTGGGTACACCTCCTAAAATACACATCTAAGATATGGGTAAGTACTTGAAGTGTTACTGAATAACAGCAATATAATATACTCCTCTCTATTCAAAATAAAGTTGACATGATGAAATCTTGTTGTTATTGTCATTGTTTCCATCATGTTTATTAAAAATGTTATATATTAAAAATATCTGTGCTCTTGCTCTTAACTGTTGTTGCATTTGTGTCTGCATTTTCTCCTTAATCAAAAGGTTACAAAAGTGAATATCATCTCTAATAAAGAAAAGGAAATGCATGTAAAACAGGTCATAAATTGTATACCATATGCACACGCACAAGGGCTTACTTGGTGCACACAGCATGACATCAGGTAAGTGTACACATTTATTTTTTTTAAAAATATTGTCATAATATCATTTTTCAGAATGTCGGGACAGTTTGTATGGCAGTGTGGCTACAAGCAGGGCCCTTCAGGCACTCATTCAGACTGCATCTTTTGCTCCAAATGCACATTAAAATCATTGTGCACACTGCAAACTATGGACTTCTGAAACCTGGAATCTAATTCTAGCCTACAGGAGGTGGAGGAAACTTCCCTCCCCCATGTTGGCAGAATTTTCAGGTTTCTCTCTCACAGATCCCCGAAGGCTCTGTGAGAGGCTTAGCTCTTCAGCTCATAAGAGCACTTCATTGTCCCAGGAGTTTATAGAACTAACTTAAGCAATCTATTTGGTCCCTTCAGAATGAGTGACTGAAATGAAGGAGATGTTGGAAACTTGTGTTCAGGGTAGCATGTTGCACCTACCCAAGGGGGAGGTGGTGCGCCACTCACCTCGTGCCCCCAGTAGCATGTTGCTCCCTCCTTATAGGGAGCTGATGCACCGCACACCTCATATCCATGATAGTGTTGCTCCCTCCCACTATGGAGGTGGTGCACCACACACCTTATATCCATGATAACATGTTGCTCTATTCCGTTACAGAGGTGGTGCACTGTCATCTCATATACAGGGAAACATGTTGTTCCGTCCCACATAGAAGGTGTGGCAGCAGTCCCAGTATTTTAAGGGTAGCTTGACATGTCCCTCAGATAGGAAGGATCAGCATCACACCCAGTGATAACTAAGTTGAGGATGAAATATTCTCCGATAATCACTCAGTGTCCTCTTGGTATGGGGATAGGATAGAGACTGAATACTCCCCTCTACCATCCCATCCTGTGCAGGATTGGGAGTCTGCCCACTGGGATCAGACTAGGAAGGAAATCAGATCGGTATCCCTTCTCCCAAGGTGGAAACCATGGAAATTTGCTATTAATCCTCATCATTCCGGGACCAGTTTTTCATAATTTGTGCTGGTGGATGAATCGGAACAAATTCCTGACTGGGGTCCCGATGCATGCACCCGAGTCCTGCTCCTACCTCTTCACAGATGTGTCAGATTCCTGGTTGGGGCAATCATTGAGAGCCAGAGTCTTTGGAGTCAGACTAAATTGTCCCTCCACATCAACAGCCTAGAAATGAAAGTATCTTTTCACGTTGCAGAGGTACATTGAGTAATTGGTCAATGTGTCATGGTCTCAGACAACACATATCACTGACATCAGTTAGGCAAACATGCCCCTTTTCATTGTGTGAAGGTCTGAAACCTCCTTGACTGGGCCATCTTGGAGAACTCATCATATACACTCGCGTATAAGCCAAACCCCCCCCCCCAAACTGGATAGGTAAAAATATTAAAATGTGTGTGACCCGTGCATAAGCCGACCTATAAGTTCTAGAATACATTACAAGATGCACAAAGTGAGTTCTAAATACATTTATTTAGGCAAATCACATTACTAAAATAAATATTATCTTCAAACTTAATGAAAATGAAAGTAAGAAAGTTAATTTATATGTTGAAATAAAAACAATTTATCTTCAGTGTTAAGTCTTAATTGAAATAATAAAATCGTCATGCTAAAATCCTGAATTATAAAAGTTCTATCACTTTTAGAATCCTTCAAAATCTGGCTCAGTATCGGAATTGCCAAACAGTTCATAAACTCTGCTTCTTTTATGGTGTGCTGTCATCGTATGCATCGTCATTGTCATCAGGGTCATCCGATAGTGTGTTGTTCTGCTTCTCATTCTCCTCTTCACTGTCTGATTCAAATATGGCGTCATCCTCAGTTCCATCCATGGCATTGCTGATACAGCACTTTCGAAATGATTTGGCAATCATTTCCGATGGAATTGAGTCCCATGCATCTTTGACCCACTTGGCGACCAAGTCGATGCCCGGCCTCATGAAATTCCCGCCTTTTGTCATGCACCTGAACAAACCTATTCGGACCACATCTTTCGTAACCTGTCCTTAAATGGCTTTTTAAGGCAGACATCAAGAGGTTGTAACACCAATGTTAAAACTCCTGGTATCACAGCCAGTGTAGTTTTCATTTTCTTTGCAGCCTTTTTCACTTCATCTGTCTTGTGTGCTCAAAACATGTCCCAGACAAGCATTGAAGTTTTCTGAAGAAGTGCACCTGGTCTCTTGTTCAGACTTTCTCCAGCCATTCAGTCATTCTACTTTCTTCCATCCATCCCTTTTCGTCTGCACAAATGATGATGCCAGCAGGAAATTTCATGCTTTTCAGCAGCGTCTTCCTTTTAAAAATAATGACAGGAGGCAGCTTTGATCCATCAGCTAAAGAGGCCAAAACAACCGTGAAATGTGTTTTTTTCATGGCCAGTTGTTTTTATCAGAATAGTTTTCCCACCAACAGCATTGACCGTTTTATTGCTTGGTAAGTCAAAGGTCTTAGGCATCTCCATCCATATTTCCAATTTGTGATAGTTCGAATGAGCACTCCTTTCTGTGTTTAATGATGAACTGCTAAAATGATTCAATTTTTTCTTCCAAGTCTTTTGGTAGCTTTTGTGGAATCTTCATTCGCTGCCTGAGGCAAAACCATGCCGGTTCATAAAACAAGAACACCAACTGGCTGATGCAACAAATTTTGAATCTGCCATCTTGTATTTGTCATCGTTGGCCATCTGCATAGCATGCAGACGACAGTGTATCCATTTTGTCGACATTCACTTACAAAATCACTGAGTTCTTTCTCCAGTTCAGGAAATGAGGCGATCCCAGTCCGATGAGCCTTCTTGGTTCTTGGCATTTCTTCTAATGCTGCTTTGCTTTTCCGCCATTCCTGTACTTGCTTCTCATTCACACAAAATTTGCGTGCTGCAGCACAGTTGTTATTTGCTTCTGCATATTCAATAACTTTAAGTTTGAATGCTGCATCATAAGCAGAACGCTTTCTTTTACTTCCAACACTATTCATTTTATCTGATTGAATATAAACTTATGGTTAGATTAAACTGAAATAACTTTTGATAGTGGTAGTATCCTATTCATACATTATCCTGTAATTTTTTCCAAGGGTGGCTGGTTATCAATTTGTATTGGATAATTATTTATCATTGTTTTTTTGTTTTTTATGGGCTTTCTAACTACCGGTAGTGCGATTCAGTGGACCAAAATATGATTGGTTTTCAGCATGGACATTGTTCAAGTATTGTGACAGTTTTAACTTTGAGCAGAAACCATGTCCACTGCCTTGTCTCATGAAACAATACATCTGAGAGTCGGTATGTATTAGTAAAGTAACTGGCATTGTGCAACAAAACAAACCCATTATCCCTGAGGCATTGACCACAGATTAAGCACACTGGTAGTTATTGTACAACACTCTACAGCTAATGAACCACTTTGCTTTTCAAACAACTAAACACTAGTAGAAGATGAACTGGGGCTGCCTTTTACTTCTAAAAAACCTGTCAAAGAAATCCAACAAATTATATTTTTCACTTTTAATCACCCTGACTCATATATTGCTACTTGCCTGTTATTTACCCTTCCCAGGCATGCGTGCAGCAAACCCCTATGGAGCCTCTCATTATGGTTGCTTTAAGACTGTCGTACATGTATTTATACTCTTGATACCAAAATGTTTGTGTTGTAAATACCTTCAGTATCGTAATTCTTGAATCTTTTTATTTAGTTTCTTTTCATATTAACACTGAAATAAGCTAGCTTGCATTTGTATGGTACCATAGAGTTTAATGATTACTGATTAGTTGAGGGTTAAATACTTGATTGAGAGATTACTAATATGGTAGTTCTTTTGGTAAATACATGTACCACTGTGTCTCAAATAACATGTATGGCTGCATTTTCTGGTGGATGGACATCTGTCAAATAGACATCAGGTACGGTAATACATGTTTTTCATTCATTATCCTACCAGTTAAGTTAGAAAAAATACTTGTTTCACTTCAAGACAGCATATATCATATGAGCCACGTGGCATCATTAGGCATGTGATCTCATCTTCAGTGATCGACAATAACAATAAATACCTGTAATCGAGAAAAAAGCTTTAAAATTTTCAGACTTAGACCTTGGCCCGCAGATAAGCCGAGCCCCCTTCTTCCAGGCTTTATTTTTTTCCTTAATTATTCAGCTTATGCGCGAGTATATATGGTAACCCTCCAAATTTCCCACATTCTGAGGAAGAAGAACATCTTAGTAGCTTAGCCTTTCCAGGAATGGCCGTATCATCCTCATGTGGTCTTTTACCTAACCCCAGGAAGTCAGGGCTCATGCCATCTTGGGACTTCATTTATGTGCGGATGAACTTCATGAACCAGAATTTAGTCAGGGTCCCACTGGAATGGATAGAATGAATCCTGACACTTCTAGAGATGCTGTGAGCAAGACATTATTGTTGGCTCGCCTTTGCCTATTCCGTTAGGACAGTTCCAAATGCATCCCCCAATATTTCTCCTTCTTGCAAGGTGGAACCACACAGAGATTAATTCTTAACTCATATTCTGATAAGACCAAATTCATCACCACCACCTGCACAGGTGGATGAATCAGGACGGGTCTCCAACTGGCGTTCCCTGACATGCACCTGACCCCCAATCCTATCTGTTCAATGATATACCAGATTCCTGTTGGGGTGCTTCTTTAGAACCTGAGTTTGACCCTCCACATCAACAGTCCGGAAATTAAGGCCATATTTCTAACATTGCACATTTGTTTCGGCTAAATAATGTATATTAGCATATCTCTAATGTCAGGGAGAACTTCAATTTACTTAACCATTGCTATTGCTGAATGCCCTCCCCCCATCCCACTTTCATGACCTGATGTAATCGTCATGTATGAAAAAGACGACTGTTCTGAGCATAGGTACACAAGTGGACCATATCTTATTGACAATTCTCCACTCAATTGGAGGATGTATTTACGTCAGATGGGTGAGGTGCTTCTTCAAGAAAGATAAGTCGTGCAATAGTGATGGGTAAGTATTGCATAATTATAATTAGTTTACCCCTCACACACACACATGCACTACATTTCAAGACATTGCTTAGGTATTTGTGTGCTGTATTTGATTGCTTTCCTTTTTCACTTCAGATGCAAAAGCCGATGGAAAGAAGAAGAAGTTAAAACCTTTGGAGCGGTTCAGGAAATTTTTCTCAAAGAAGCGCCCAAAATCCAAGGATGGGGATATCAATGTGGTGTCATTTAAAGCCAACTCTACCAGTGCCCTCTTTCATGGTGCAGTGAATTCTGAAGATGATGATGATGGCGGGTAAAACCTTCCATTCTTTGGTGACATTTATTTTGCTTGCATTAAAGTGCTGGAGTCTTTATCATACCCCATGCATTTTTGGTTGGCACTAGTAATGTTCAGTTTCTGTGTTTGGCTTGTTGGTTTTTACACTGTTGACTGGGGTGCCCTGGAGCATGCATATTTAGAGAGATTACATCATTTAATCCAAACAAGGACCCGGTTCTCATGCTAAGGAAATTGCCATGTCCTGTCATGGATAATATAGTATTAGCCTTAATTGTTCTTCATTGCATAAACCTTGAGTAATTTAGATTGGTTTCTCCTGTAATATTGACTTTACAGGGTCATACAACTTTGCATGTGGATGCATCTTGACAAATCAACAACCTTCTATGAAAAGTATATCAGTTTGAAATATATTCCTGCAACTGTTACATTAATGGTTGTGTGCATTTTCCACCATGCATTGACTCACACAGAGGTGACTGCGTAAGATTTTTGCTGTTTTATCCATATTTCATGCTCTCGAGGCTACCTTAGCTTTCAGAAATTGTTTGTACAGTAAAATCTGTATTGAGAGAATCCCCACAGCATCTACCAACAAGAAGTGATCAAGACAAGTGGTATCTTACTAGACGTTATCATATTACATCACACTATCAAGCTGTGTCTAAAAAAATCTGTTTTTTCGTGAGAGATGGCCTTTCAATCATAGCCATGTTAAAACCTGGTCTCTGTGACCTCTTAAAATCATACCAGTGTTAAAAACTGGTCATTGTGACCTCTTAAATAATCTTCTAATGATAGCTGATGATAATAAGGTGGACCCCTGGGTTATCTTAGAAAATAATAGTACATTGAGTATGTAAAACATTTTTGGTTAGGTCTATACCACTATGAAAGAATTTATGCAGAAACAACATGGTTGAAAAATGTAATATTTACATTATTGGTTGCAGAAATACAAAATGAATCTTGAAAAAGTTGATACGTGAATTGATCTGTCACTGCTGTCATTTTGACATTCACAGATTTAAGGGTCGTGGACCACCCATTCTCTCATCTGGCAGTCGAAGCATATCAGAAGACAGTATATTCAAGCCAGAACAGTCTACAATAAAAAATGTGGCCCCACTTCGAGAGAAAACTGTATCCATGGAGGAGATGAACAAAAATTTCAAGGTAATACTTGTATCGTTTTTAGTTTCACTGGGTCCTTACAGTCCTGATTTCGGGTAGCTCTGAAATTCACAAAAATTGGCCCGTGTCATATCAACACAGGCATTTGTTTTCTTCATTTTGTCAAGTACATTTACAATGTGGCAATCATAGTGTCTCATGAAATGATGCATGTATGTATGAAGTACATTTACAGTGAAGCAGTCATAGTGGCCCATGAAGTGTTGCTTATACATATGAAAAACATTTACAGTGAAGCAGTCATAGTGGCCCATGAAGTGTTGCTTATACATATGAAAAACATTTACAGTGAAGCAGTTAGTGTCTTGCATGAAGTGTTGCATGTACATATCAAGAAGTACATTTTTCGTTGAAGGCCTTTTTTTATCAGTGTAAATAACCAAAGAAGTAACTTGGTTTTATTGTCAGTTTGACCTTTTGACCTTGCCCAATTTTTTACCTACTGAAGGGATGGGTTGGTTAAGACAAACTGCAAAAAGAATAGTTCTGACTCATGACAGCGATATCTAGCAAAATAAGGCCCTTTTTATGTCCTGTGTACATTCCATGTTGGAGGCAAATTAGTGTTACACAAATAGTGCCACATTCTATCTCGTTGCCTCTATCTGACCATCATGAATTTAGTTTCTGCTCAATAACCATTGAAGGTCTGCATGGAAACCAAATGTGCTGTGAGGTTCTGTGCTAAGAAGACCTCAGTCTGTGTGATTTTCAACATTGTTTGATACAATTTGACCATATTTTGGTGCCAGCTTCACTTTGAACTGTACCCTTGCTCAATTTTGCAACGTATATTGGTATAGGGACAAAGGTGCAAGTCTTGCAGATGGATGGTTCTAGGGGTGAAATGATCCAGTGATATATCAGTGCATCATTACTTAGCCATATTGATGCACTTCAGTATTTGACCATATCGATGCACATACCAATACAAGAGGTGAAGAATCTTTGCAAAACAATACTTTCCTGATACAGGTTACTTCAAGCAATCATCAACAGTTATAATATTCACCTGAAGAAACTATCCAGCCTTAAACATACATGCATTATGGTGTTCACCTTAGGAAAACTTGTAGGCTTTGATTGTATATGTGTGGTATTGTTCACTGGAAGAAAACTTAGGTGTGGATTGTATGGATTGGTTATGTTCATTTGAAGGAAAATACCAGGCTTTTTATATATACATGTGTTCTGTTGTTCACCTGAAGAAAACTATCAAGCTTTTAATGTATACATGTGTTCTGATGTTCACCTGAAGAAAACTATCAAGCTTTTAATGTATACATGTTCCGATGTTCACCTGAAGAAAACTCAGGCTTTTAGTGTATACATGTGTTCTGATGTTCACCTGAAGAAAACTATCAAGCTTTTAATGTATACATGTGTTCCGATGTTCACCTGAAGAAAACTCTCAGGCTTTTAGTGTATACATGTGTTCTGATGTTCACCTGAAGAAAACTATCAGGCTTTTAATGTATACATGTGTTCTGGTGTTCATCTGCAGAAAACTATCAGGCTTTTAATGTATGCATGTGCTGTTGTGTTCACTGGAAGAACACTTTCAGGCTTTGATATTTACATATGGTGTTCATTTGAAGAACACCTTAAGGCTTTGAATATATATGTGTGTTATGATGTACACCTGAAGGAGAATTCAGGCTGGGCTTTGAATGGATACATATGTGATGGGTGTATTGGATTATCTTAAGATTCTACTCAACATGGATCCACCTCAGACGTATGTTATTCATTTTCCAATATTTCTGTGGCATAGAAATGCGTTGGACTGTTCCATTTATAGGTTTATTTCACTTCGTTTCTATAACTTCTAAGGCATCGCATGTTTATGTAAAGCATTTGTGAGCATCAGCAAACATTATTTAATTTTCAGAATGTCTTCAGTTAGAATCTGATCCAACATTATAGCAGCAATGGAGAGAAGAACAATTATAAGCTTCACTTGCTTCTGATTGAGTTGTGTGAATTTGCATAACAACTTTGCAGACAGGAGTATATTTTAAGAAACAGTAATGTTAGTCAGTTACCTCCCAACTGATTAACCTTGCCTGTAGCTTAGAACCTTCATTGAACCTTCATTTGTTACATCAGTGACCAGAGTGAAATTCACACTACTTATGTAAATACCTGAATGTAACATTGAGTTTGTACAGAGTTTTTAAAAATGTGTGAAGGGATTAACAATTAACCATTATCTACATTAAATGAAGGTCCTAGCATTTATGTTCACTGAGGAATTCAATACCAGTGTGATAATTTAGCAGATGAAACTAACTGTATAAGATGTCAGCATAGTTATTTCTGCTTTGTCATTGTCTTTTGACTTGTTCTTTTTCCTTTGTTTTACTGGCATCTGCAGAAAGGTTAGAAACTGATTAAAATTAGCAACCAGTCAACTTAGAAATAAAAAAAATAAAAGAAAGAGGACCTTACATACATTTTGAGTTTTGTCTGCTAAAAAAAACATTGGTAAAAAAATTCAGAAATTTACTCTGGTGAATATTATAAACATGACTTTTATTTAAAGTTGGTAGTTACTATTTTTTGATCAGCTGCCTGCATGATTACATAGCTTCTAACAGCTTGTTGTGACTAACTACTAGTGTTTGTGTGCTATTACTATTGCAGAAAGAACTATTTACGAAACTAAAGGGAAGGAATATGTACAACTCCGATGATGACGATGGTTTATCAGTAAGCCCTGAACCCATTCTCACCACAGCTGATATTGTTCTTGGTGAAGGACTTAAGGTAGATAACTTGTATATGTGATATCTTGTTTCTTCCAAGTTGTCTTCCTTAATTGGACCTACTTGTTTTACCAGCACATGGAAGTACAGAAATCTTTCCTTATTTCTATTTTTTTCCTCCAAATGCCAGATTGCTTCTTTTCCACGGCTAATATCAGTTCTGGATAATTGGCTTGTATTACTGCAGCATTAATCTTAAAAGAATGCTTGACTTAACAGTTTTTCTGCTTAACCAAGTTGAAAAGGTAATTTCTATGATCATCAGTGACTGATCAACTGATGGTAAGATAAACAGAAACAGGAATCAGGGTGAAAGATTAAGAATGACATAGCTAGTTTTGGTTGAGACTGCACTAATTAGTTCATAAATAACATGTACCTAACTGTGAACATTGTAGACACATATTGGTCATCCATTATAATAAACCTTCATATAACATGGTCCCTGATATAACACAGCCATGGCCATAGATCACACTATGAAGCACCTCCTTATAACACAGTCCCTGATATAACACAGCCATGATCATGGATAACACAATGAAGCGCCTCAGTATAACATGGTCCCTGATATTGCAAGATTAAGTCATGGATCTACTATAAAGGACATCCATATAGCACAGTCTCTGACATAACATGGGTATAGTCATGGATCTCACTATAAAGCAACACCATATAAACCTGTCCCCGATATAACACAGCTATAGTCATGGATCTCAGTATAAAGCATCACCATATAACCCTGTCCCAGATATAACACAGGTATAGTCATGGATCTCAGTATAAAGCATCACCATATAACCCTGTCCCTGATATAACACAGGTATAGTCATGGATCTCAGTATAAAGCATCACCATATAACCCTGTCCCTGATATAACACGGGTATAGTCATGGATCTCAGTATAAAGCATCACCATATAACCCTGTCCCTGATATAACACAGCTATAGTCATGGATCTCGGTATAAAGCATCACCATATAACCCTGTCCCTGATATAACACAGGTATAGTCATGGATCTCAGTATAAAGCATCACCATATAACCCTGTCCCTGATATAACACAGGTATAGTCATGGATCTCAGTATAAAGCATCACCATATAACCCTGTCCCTGATATAACACAGCTATAGTCATGGATCTTGGTATAAAGCATCACCATATAACCCTGTCCCTGATATAACACAGGTATAGTCATGGATCTCAGTATAAAGCATCACCATATAACCCTGTCCCTGATATAACACAGGTATAGTCATGGATCTCGGTATAAAGCATCACCATATAACCCTGTCCCTGATATAACACAGGTATAGTCATGGATCTCAGTATAAAGCAACACCTTATAAACCTGTCCCTGATATAACCCAGGTGTAGTCTTGGATCTTAGTATAAAGCAACACCATATAACCCTGTCCCTGATATAACACAGCTATAGTCATGGATCTCGGTATAAAGCAACACCATATAACCCTGTCCCTGATATAACACAGGTATAGTCATGGATCTCAGTATAAAGCATCACTATATAACCCTGTCCCCGATATAACACAGCTATAATCATGGATCTCAGTATAAAGCAACACCATATAACCCTGTCCCTGATATAACACAGGTATAGTCATGGATCTCAGTATAAAGCATCACTATATAACCCTCTCCCCGATATAACACAGCTATAATCATGGATCTTAGTATAAAGCATCACCATATAACCCTGTCTCTGATATAACACAGGTATAGTCATGGATCTTAGTATAAAGCAACACCATATAACCCTGTCCCTGATATAACACAGGTATAGTCATGGATCTCAGTATAAAGCATCACCATATAACTCTGTCCCAGATATAACACAGGTATAGTCATGGATCTCAGTATAAAGCATCACCATATAACTCTGTCCCAGATATAACACAGGTATAGTCATGGATCTCAGTATAAAGCATCACCATATAACCCTGTCCCAGATATAACACAGGTATAGTCATGGATCTTACTATGTAGCACTGCAGTATAACAGTTCCTGATAAAATGCTGATATCATCATGGATCTCATTACATTAGTTTAATTTATTTTTCCATATAATGTACCCCATTATAAGGTGACTTCGCCTATAACTGTACACTTTATGACTCCCTCAAACAGCATTATAGCAAGGAACCATTGTGTTGTACATTTTAAGACTTTCTAGGACAGCATTATAGTGAGAGACCATTATGTCGTACACTTTGTGATGCTCTAAAAACCGTTATAGTGAGAAACCATTATGTTGTACACTTTATTACTCCCTAGAACAGCATTATTGTGAGGGACCATTGTATTGTACACTTTATGACTTCCTAGAACAGAATTATAGTGAGGGACCATTATGTCATGTTCTTTATGATGGCCTAAAACAGCATTATAGTGAGGGACCATTATGTTGTACACTTTATTACTCCCTAGAACAGCATTATAGTGAGGGACCATTGTGTTGTAAACTTTGACTTCCTAGAACAACATTATGGTGAGGGACTATTATGTCATGCTCTTTATGATGCCCTAAAACAGCATTATAGTGAGGGACCATTATGTTGTATAATTTATTACACCCTAGATAAGCATTAGTGAGGCACCATTGTGTTTTACACTTTATGACTTCCTAGAACAATATTATAGTGAGGGACCATTGTATTGTACAATTTATGACTTCCTAGATCAGCATTATAGTGAGGGACCATTATGTCATGCTCTTTATAATGCCCTAAAAAGCATTATAGTGAGGGACAATTATGTTGTATGCTTTATTATTCCCTAGAACAGCATTAGTGAGGCACCATTGTGTTGTACACTTTTTGACTCCCAAGAACAGCATGATAGTAAGGAACCATTGTATTGTACACTTTATGACTTCCTAGAACAGCATGATAGTGAGGGACCATTGTATTGTACTTTATGATTTCCTAGAACAGCATGATAGTGAGGGACCATTGTATTGTACACTTTATGACTTCCTAGAACAACATCATAGTGAGGGACCATTGTGTTGAACACTTTTTGACTCCCAAGAACAGCATGATAGTGAGGGACCATTGTGTTGTACACTTTATGATGCCCTAAAACAGCATTATAGTAAGGGACCATTATGTTGTACACTATGACTTCCTAGAATAACATTACTGAGGCACCATTGTTTTCTTGGAACTGTTTCATGTAAAATTCATGGCAAAATTACGACATTTACACACGTGGTGAATTTTTTTTTTAGATTTTTTTTTCAATGTTATTAAATAACAGGTTTTTTTCCCTTATATTTAAATATTTCAGTGAAAAATTTCATTCTGTATCATTGTCCATTTCATTTTTCCTAACATGGTATAAGAAGAGCATGTTATGATAACCAAGTTTTTGTGTTGCCTTTGCCATGACAAAAAATATGTCTTGAGTTTCCCAATAATTAAAAAGAGTCCAGTAAACAAACATGTGAACAGCAGCCCAGACTTGAACAGCTAACACTTGCTCCAGGGCCACAGACTTGAGGCAAAAATGGCATTAGTTAAATTGGACATTTATATTGTGCTTTTTTTTATTTGAATTGTAGTATGAATTTAAATTTTATTTTGTTGAATATTTCTTAATCAGAACTTACTGTCACTGTTGACAAAAGGTATTAACCCAGTTAATGTCAACTTACAACAAAGCAGTTCAGGTTCACATTTAATGCAATTTCCCTTTGATAGGATACCTGGTTAACCGATCGGTAGGACTGATGGGTATCTGGTAGAAATTTCCCAAAATTTTGACATCTCTAACCACTACCACTACTAATAAATCCAATTCAACAGCAGGATTTTTGTGAGGATGTATTTACAGAGGATCAGTGTGATCCCACAGTTCTCAAGAGTGTCAGCCAGGAAAAGTACCATACTTAGATATAAGCTGAATTATTTAGGAAAAAATAAAAGCCTGAAAGAAGGAATGTTGGCGTATCCATGGGACAAGGTCTAAACTTGAATATTTTTAAGTTTTCTTGTTGACTACTGATATATATTGTTATCACAGATTCCCTTAGACGAGATGACATGCCTGATCTGAATCACCCGGACCTTCCGTACTGAAACCTCATCCGAAGATGACATTCCATTCAGATCGAGTAGCAATAACAAGATTTATTAATATGGCTGGTCTTGTGGGTCAGCTGATGTGTGGGTCACAAACTTTTTAAAGTTTTACCTAATCAGTTTAGGGGTGGGGGTTAGGTTATATGTGAATGGGCTTATATGCGAGTATATACAGTAGATATGGCTGATACAGTATCAGTCAAAGTTGAACATGGGTGTAAAATATTAATTTTATTTATGAAAAACCATACTATAATATTTTGTCTTGTATTTGGTGTTTGTAAGGATGTTGCTGTAATTTTAGTTCATTTTTATGCCCATCAGGTACTGTTTCCTTGAATAAGTCTCAGTATCATCCCCTTTCTTAATTTTCATACTTGTCAACTCTCACACCGGGAAAAAAAAACTCCAAAATTTTTGGGGTTGTTACTACGGGCACGCGATAATATTGAATACCAGTATATTGTGGTATTAAACCGACGATATGATAATGATGATATAACTCTCTTATATCAATATAATACAGTATTGGCGTAAATTTTGATAAAAAGTTGCAACCAAACTCTGTTATATTCATAAATTAATATTAGCGATATTTCACTACTTATAATAGTTTCTGATTTAGAAAGACATATTGAATTCCATACCCATACCTCCGTTAATCTGCTTCAGTAACATTTTGAATTTGTTTCCTGGGAAGTTGCAGCATGGGTAATCAAAAGTTACATGTCTGTAAATCTTCATCCCTTTGAAGCTTAAAATTCTCTTTGTCAATAAATAAGCACCTTGCTGATACTGAAGACTTATTGACATTGACCTTGAGCTACAAGTATTTCAAGAATGGCTGAGTACAACCTGGTGAAAAATTCAAAAGCACAGTTGGCCATATAGATTCATTTTGTGTTAAGAAGGAGTAAAAGGGATGGGAGAATTGATGATGCAGTCGCTGTGTGCAGTCTGTATGAGGCTCATGTTAAGTTTTCCGGTGGAACCACAAATCTAACCTACCATATGAACAAGCACCATCCTGGGAAAAGTGGTAATTACAACATGACAGACAATAGATCATCGATGTCTGCTAATGGAAGTTCATCGGGTGAAGATAATTCCAGTCTTACTAAAGCTAAAACATCGCAGCCAACCCAGGGAACCTTACCAGGTCTCATTGGCCCAAAATACTCCTCCCATTCATCACGTGCTTTACTGATAACTGACGAGGTGTGCAGATTTATCATAAAAGACTTGCATCCATACAGAACAGTGGATTCACCAGAGTTAAGAGACCTTTTACATACACTTGATCCACGATATAATGTTCCAGGCAGAAAGCAGTTTGCAGAGGTGATCATTCCTAAAAAAAATGTGCTGAAGTCAAGGCAATGGTGACATAAGACCTATGAAATGCTGAGAAGGTTGCATTGACAAAGGATAGTTGGACATCGAGGTCAACTGAATCATCTCACAATAACGTCAACTCACATTGATAAGAATTGGAAGCTGATATACAATGTTCTTCAAACTAGGCCCATGTATGAAGGGCACACAGGAGAGAATATAGCTGCTGTGATTCATGAGGCCCTCAACGAGTGGGAAATACAGTCTATCCCCATACCACCTATTATATCAGATAATACATCTAACATGGACAAGGCAGGGACTCTTTTAGGATGCAATTTTCACATTAAGTATTATGCACATACATTTAATTTGGCCGCACGAAAGTGTCTCAAGATCAGACGCATTGAAATTCTCCTCAGCATGATTAGTTGAATAATTGGGTTCTTCCACCGAAATACAACTGCAGCAGCTAAACTGAGAAGCCAGGCTGAATTGCTGGGCCTACCAGATCATAAGCTGATAGCTGATGTGCCCACTAGATGGAACAGTGCTTATGACATGATTTCAAGGTTTCTTGAAATGCAGTGTGCAGTAATTGCCGTTTTGAGATGGAAAGATCTTGCTAAAATAAAAGAGAAAGATTTGAACACATTGTCAGATGATGACATTTGCCTGACAGATGAGGTAATGGCTTATCTAAAACCTCTTAAAGTGGTGACAACCACTCTTTTTGCCGAGTCAGTTCCAACCATTTCTGTTATCATGCCTCTTCATTCAAACTTACTGGCAGCATTTTCCAACACAGTGATGATGACTCTGTTGTAATAGCTCGGATGAAAAGGACTGTGGTTGATGATCCTCAGGATAGGTACACTTACCAAGAAGAAAAGGACTGTGGTTGATGATCTTCACGATAGGTACACTTATCAAGAAGAAAAGGACTGTGGTTGATGATCTTCACGATAGGTACACTTATCAAGAAGAAAAGGACTGTGGTTGATGATCTTTATGATAGGTACACTTATCAAGAAGAAAAGGACTGTGGTTGATGATCTTCACGATAGGTACACTTACCAAGAAGAAAAGGACTGTGGTTGATGATCTTCAGGATAGGTACACTTATCAAGAAGAAAAGGACTGTGGTTGATGATCTTCAGGATAGGTACACTTATCAAGAAGAAAAGGACTGTGGTTGATGATCTTCAGGATAGGTACACTTATCAAGAAGAAATTGGCTGTGGTTGATGATCTTCAGGATAGGTACACTTATCAAGAAGAAACTCACCATTGCTGCTGCCTTGGATCCACATTTTAAAGTCTTACCTTTCCTCAGTGATGCACGAAGTTATGAAATCTTAACCAAAATTTTGCAGAATGCATCAGAAATCATTTTTAGAGTGAAGGCTGAACTGACACTGATCACTTATGTGCTGGTGATAGTGGACAGTCAGAATTGCCACCTTTGCCACAGCTACTCAAGCAGATATCTTTGTCTGCCAATTCGGCTGCTAAGGATACTCAACCAGTTTGCAAGAAGCTCAAGTGAGACATTGGTCAGAGTGATATGATAGATAGAGGTACCTGTTGTTCTGGCATGCAAGAACTTCTTGGTGATGTCTACATAACTGGTGTTGAGACTTCAGAAACACAATGGAACAACTAGAAGAAGAGATTAGGAACTATAGAGTGTTTCAGTTGATTTCCTTGAATTCAAATCCCCTTCAATTGTGGAAAAATCATGAGCAGAGATTTCCTAGATTAGCTAAGCTTGCTAAATCCTAATTGTGCATCCCAGCAACAAGTGTCCCTTATGAAAGGGTGTTCTCCACTGCTGGAGATATAGTAAATGTACAAGGTTCAGCCCGAAAACCAAATCATGTTGATGCTCTTATCTTCTTGAACAAAAATAAGAAGTTCCATCATGTGATTTTCAAGGCAGTTCAGTTTGAACTATACTGGGTAAAGTGACAATGAAAAGACCAGTTTGCAGTTTTATGCATTTGTGTTTATGAAAAAGTAAACCATGAACTGTTCACTGTTCAGACAAAATACTTCAATTGTACCTCATTTTATTTCTTTGTTAGATTGCAACTTTGTACTGCATTTTATTAATTTTATCTACTGTATATTAATTATGCAATTAAATAATTTTATTAACTTTTTTGCAGTTTGCATTAATTTTATTTCAATAAATTAACAGTAATATGTAATTCTTTTTTAAATCAATATATTGCAATGATATTGCAATATTTTGCTTAATATTGTAATATATCGCAGTATGATTTTTAATTCAGTACCTACCCCTAGTTGTTACATGCCTACCTCCTTAACTCACAATATCTCCTGATTTTTGCATTATATGTCGATTTTAATTTCTTCTAAGAAATATGCCACATAAATAGATATACTGTATGCAATCCACAGAGGCCATGTTCTATTTTATCACCTGTGGATATTGTTGTAACAAAATAATTATCACACTACAAAGAATTTTTTTTTTTTCAGTAAGTAGAATGTTAAGTTTAAACATTATTCGCATAAAGCTTTTTTTTTTGGACACCTAAACAATACTGAAATCAAAATGTAAACCACAACAAGAAAATTGTTAACAATTAGTTCCAGTCCCTAGAAGGACCAACCAGAATACTGTGTAATTTTCCCTACAAGCAAAGTTGCATCGCCATTCCTGCTGATAAAACTTTACGAGTAAACACACCTGGCATTAATATATCTGATATAAATGTTAATTACCATCATTAAAGGAAAAGAAAAAATGAAAAATTATATCACTCAGCCTATGTGACCTCCAAAACAAATTCATAATAATATGTTTTTAGTAAACAGTATTAAATGCCTTATGAGTGACAAAAAGGAAATAAGGTGGGATATGAAATGTGGAAAAAAATAATTGCCACATGTATGGTAGCTTGAGGCTGCAGATTTGAACTAAATTTAATTCACACACACACACACACACAGAGGGGCATCATTTATTTGCCAGACAGTTGCTGGTGCTTACATAACATACACTCTAGAATATGGTTTCAATGTCAGAGGGGCTGTCCATTTCACAAGATAATTTCAGCGATAAAGATAATTGTTAATTAGTCAGACTTTATTGCTTGTTTACTTAACAGTAACCATTAGCTGTTGTGCAGTTTTGCTACAGCTAACCAGAATATGAAAAGTGGGAATGTCCTGGGGGAAAATAAGGCATGTCACAGGGAGAAACAGTGTCCGTTAAGAATTTCATGCATGTTGGACCCAGAAGATGATCAGTATTTAGTAAAAACGATGCTTAAAAATACTGCCAATTTTGGGTTCCAATCTCCGTATTTTTTTTATTCAATCTCCCTTGATAGCTTTGTAAAGTTTACAGGTATGAATTATTGTTTCTTAAACTGCTTTCATTAAATATTGTATTTAATACTACATTGTGCATTTTGCACAGGTTGTTTTCTTCAGAAATTGAGTCCTTGAAAACCATCATTATGATTTGGAAAACCATCATTATGACCTTGAAAAGTATGTTACATTTGTGGTCAGCAGTAACTTTGTTTGAATTTACTGACAAATTTTCAAGAGAAAATATTTCATGAAATGCCATCTGAAAAATTGATCACCATGGGCAGTTCCAGCAATCGTTATGACAGAACCTAGGAATTAACTGTATTGTGAACTTAACAATTTAGCACAGAAGTGCACATCGCTTTCCTAGTTGTTAAATTTGAATTAAGTTTCATGTTAGCATTAAAGATTTTGAACACCCACCTTTACAGATGATTTTTGCATGAAGTTGTTCGTGATATCAAGTTAGTGTCTTGCAATGAGAATGGTTTCTATCTTAGGCAACTAATCAGTGCCAGGTTTACTTCCACTTCTACCCGAGAGCAGATTATCAGCTAATTACTTAATTAGGATATCATTGATCAACAGATGTTGTACCTAGAAAAGATAAGCCTTGGCTAAACAAGGACAGTAATAAAAATGTCAGTTTCAGTAGCAGGTCAAAATAAAATAGCATTGTATCAGAATGACATGGTGAAATTAATTTTTAGGGTCATTTAGTCTGAAGTCATTTAGCTTAAATGCTGCAATTTTAAACATTGCAAAACATATTCTTGCAAAGGAATGATTTCTTCTTTGTCTCCGTGGTTGGATTTTCCTATCCTGCATGCCAGCATGTGGAAGATATGTTTTTCATCCACCGAAACAGTATTATTCAATATAAAGCTTCCTAATCAAGACAGAAGTTGCATATGAAAGGAAAATAATTTCAGTGGAGGATTTAGTGAAATGAACATCTGTGGCACATTCTTCATTTGACACCATTTCATGTGCTGGTTTATCTTCCCAATGGTCAAAGCTGTATTGACATCAGTTTGCATGTGGCCTTATCCGCTTCTAAGGTAAGATAGTGTTATCTGACCTGAGTAAAATTCAACATAATCCTGTACGATGGGTGAGAAAATGTTAATCCTACTTGAAGATGGGAAACGTAGGCATAGTGACTAGTTAGAGTTCATTATTCCTGCCCACAAATTCTGAACCTGAAGGATGTATTTCTCAATCCCACACCAAAGCATGTGTTTGGTCATATTCCCTCTCACCTTTTTAAGATGGCATATTCTTAATGGTTAGTAGAGTGCATTTTAATGCAGTTGTAAAGAGCATGACCTCATAGTCATAGGCAAGGTTTCGGCAATTTCATGTCATTACATACACTCGTGTGGGACATAATATCCCTCAAGACTTTCTCGGATAGATGTATATTTAACTTGCATAGGAATGATAGAACAAACAGTAGAATTTCACTTACCTTGCTGACTTGAGAGTTGAACAGTTATAATATGGTTGGTAAAGGAAGATGAAGTGTAATAAAGAGAAAAGAAGAAGTTTGGCTATGTGAGAGAGGTAGTAGATGGATGAAGATGACTAATGTAGGAGGTGGCAGTGTACAGAGAAACCAGTCTATTTCCTTTGTGCATAGGTGTCCTCTATAAAAAGGTTAATTATTCATTTTGACATTTACGAGCAGCTGTCCACTGAAACAGGTTTTGCTGTGTTTATTATTGTATTGAATTAATACAAGATGTGTGCCTCACAGCTTTAGCAGAGTCCATTGGGTAGGATAAACGTAAACAAAGAGTCCATTGGGTAGGATAAACTTACACAAAGAACCATTTGGGTAGGATAAATGTACACAAAGAATCCATTGGGTAGGATAAACTTACACAAAGAGTCCATTGGGTAGGATAAATGTACACAAAGAATCCATTGGGTAGGATAGACTTACACAAAGAGTCCATTGGGTAGGATAAACTTACACAAAGAGTCCTTTGGGTAGGATAAATGTACACAAAGAGTCCATTGGGTAGGATAGACTTACACAAAGAGTCCATTGGGTAGGAGAAATGTACACAAAGAATCCATTGGGTAGGGTAAACTTAGACAAAGAGTCCATTGGGTAGGATAAACTTACACAAAGAATCCATTTGGGTAGGATAAATGTACACAAAGAATCCATTTGGGTAGGATAGACTTACACAAAGAGTCCATTGGGTAGGATAAACGTACACAAAGAGTCCATTGGGTAGGAGAAATGTACACAAAGAATCCATTGGGTAGGATAAACGTACACAAAGAGTCCATTGGGTAGGATAAACATACACAAAGAGTCCATTGGGTAGGATAGACTTATACAAAGAGTCCATTGGGTAGGAGAAATGTACACAAAGAATCCATTGGGTAGGATAAACTTACACAAAGAGTCCATTGGGTAGGATAAACATACACAGAGAATCCATTTGGGTAGGATAAACGTACACAAAGAATCCATTTGGGTAGGATAGACTTACACAAAGAATCCATTTGGGTAGGATAGACTTACACAAAGAATCCATTGGGTAGGATAGACTTACACAAAGAGTCCATTGGGTAGGATAAACGTACACAAAGAGTCCATTGGGTAGGATAGACTTACACAAAGAGTCCATTGGGTAGGATAAACTTACACAAAGAGTCCATTGGGTAGGATAAACGTACACAAAGAGTCCATTGGGTAGGATAGACTTACACAAAGAGTCCATTGGGTAGGAGAAATGTACACAAAGAATCCATTGGGTAGGATAAACTTGCACAAAGAGTCCATTGGGTAGGATAAACTTACACAAAGAATCCATTTGGGTAGGATAAACGTACACAAAGAATCCATTTGGGTAGGATAGACTTACACAGAGTCCATTGGGTAGGATAAACATACACAAAGAGTCCATTGGGTAGGATAAACGTACACAAAGAGTCCATTGGGTAGAATAGACTTACACAAAGAGTCCATTGGGTAGGAGAAATGTACACAAAGAATCCATTGGGTAGGATAAACTTACACAAAGAGTCCATTGGGTAGGATAAACTTACACCATTTGGGTAGGATAAATGTACACAAAGAATCCATTTGGGTAGGATAGACTTACACAAAGAGTCCATTGGGTAGGATAAACGTACACAAAGAGTCCATTGGGTAGGATAGACTTACACAAAGAGTCCATTGGGTAGGATAAACGTACACAAAGAGCCCATTGGGTAGGATAGACTTACACAAATAGTCCATTGGGTAGGAGAAATGTACACAAAGAATCCATTGGGTAGGAGAAATGTACAAAATAGAAATGGCTGGAAAATTTCTGACTAGCTCAAGACATTGATTCCTACCGCATAGAGTCTGCAGCTGACATATATCCAGTACATTTATTTGTTTCTATGTTTGTGTCTGCTAGATTCTGATACTGGGTCAGAATGAAAAATTTGATTGATCTGGTATTGGATATATTCAGCATAGTTGTCAGTTAGACTGAAATGTCCATTAACATGGGTGTCTCTTTTAAGGTGTGTCTTAGCAGTGGTCATTGAATTAGATCTGAAATGTGCTTTTTGTTTTACCTTTATAGTAATTAATTCATGTCCAACACATAATGAGGTAGATAACACACTTAGTTGTACAATGTCCTTGCAGCTACAAGTTAGTGTATAAGCTTTTAAGGACTTTGAATTTGTTCACTATGAACAGAATGAACAGTCCCTGCTAGTGCATTGTCTGTTAATCAAAGGTGAAGAATTATTCATTTTGCTTGGACAAGGAGGTTGCTGATCTTCCTACCTATTTGCATCTTTGGTAGCTAAAGTTCTGTTATGTTAATCCTATCTACACATTGGTGGATCAATCAGATATTTTTGTGCTTTGTCCTTGGGACATCTATTGGATTTCTTGAGTTGCTTTCCTTAGTATGTAATGCCAACTAACCATAGTGTGTAACAGCAGTGCATTGTACATCAGCTGAAAATGTTACAGGCAGTTGACATCACAAGGATACTTTGCAAGTTTAACATTGAAAGTATGACTATGTACTAGAGAGAAGCCATTACAGGCATTTTTGAGTGAAAGGATATATTTGTACAAACACAGACCAGCAGTGGAAAATTACTTATTTATGAGTCAGTGGTCTAGTTTCACAATACCTGAAAATAACGCTCTCAGGTTATATAATCTCGCAATTCCAAAACTAGGCACCTACTGGGAGATTTAAAAGCAATGAACATGTCAGAATTATATATATATATATATATATATATATATATATATATATAATAACCATGAGAATTTACAGCGTGTAGCTGTCAAAAAATTAGAAGAAGTCATAAAGCTGGACAACAGTAGTGTCAACAGACAAACTGCCATGCTAGTATTTCACACCTATGCCCTAATTTGAATAAAAAATGATACCTAGCAGTAAAAATAATAGGTGCGATGTTGTTGCTCCAACATTTCACAATCTGTTATGGCTCTCCAAAAATGCTGATTTAAAATGAGATTTTAAAATATATATAAGGAGAGGAAAATGAAAACAGTGATGAAAGGAACAAATTTTGAAAAAGAAATGGGCTTTGCATTTTTTACTGAAAGGTGTGTCATTTAGATTAAAGTTTGAAGGAACAGACATTATTTGTGTACATGAAAAGTAATTGCATCATGAAAAATAAAATACCGAAGCAAAAGACTAATGTTAGTTTAAGTTAAAATACCTAAATTATAGAATAACGTTAATTTAAAGTAAAATACTCAAATTTACAATATTATTTAAATTAAAATTCCAAAACCATAGTATAATGTTATTTGAAATTAAAATATCTATAGATAGATGTCTTTATTAAAATTAAAATTCCAAAACCATAGTATAATGTTATTTGAAATTTAAATATCTGAACTATAGATAAATGTCTTTATTAAAATTAAAATAGCAAAACTTAGGCTAATGTTTTTAAATTAAGTTACCAAACTGTATAATAATGTCATTTTAATTAAAATACCAAAACAGTAGAATCAAAAATTGTTTAGGTAATTGTCAGACTTGGATACAGAATTCTGAAAATGGGTTTATGTAGACATTATCAGGGTTTCACACTAACAATATTCCGTTAATCAGAGACTAGTAGATTTCACTACAGACTAAAATCTGTACATTGGTATTAGTCTAATGGGACAAAGGAAAATTTTATTTGAAATTTACATTGGGCAGCAAGGGTGGGGATGGCTGCTGCCCTCTGAATCTGCATGGATAGTTTTTTCCACTGATTGTATTTAAGTTTATTTAAACTATGTACTCCCAAACATAATTTGATAGCTAAACTGCATATAAACATGATTTGGCAAATATTATTAAAATTTTTAAAAAAATTGCTTAAATTGGTTTAGTGCAAATTAAGATAAAATGTGTTCTAAAATAAATTGTTATTATAAAACCAATTTCTAAGAGAAATTTTTCATTTGCTTGGCTGTGTGTATTGGCTTTTTAAAAAACCCACTGCAGAATATGTTTATTATTATTGTTATTATTATTATTATTATTATTGTTAATGCTCATATTTGTTTACCAACAGTATAAGTACATTTTCATATGTGATAATATTATTCAGACTTTCCATTGCCAGTTTCCACTTCCAGGTCAATATAAAGAACATTCACCCGGCAGTAATAACCTCATTTTATTTTTAGCGATGGATTTCAAGAATGGAAATCTGTGAGAAATGTGTATTGTGAAAGTGGGCCATTCCAGTTGTGTGCTCCCCTTGTCTCAATCATGTAGGAATGGTTTTCAAATTTGAACAACTTTGATTTTGATTGGATGCGGTGGCTTGCAGCTGCATCCAGTGAAATTCACAGACCCAAAGCATGGAAAAATCTGATCAGTCCACCATGGTTTAGATAGTGTTAACATATCATAACCTTGGCTTGTGAAGATGACCTATTTGTAGAGTCAGTAGAAAGGTTTGTTATGAGTTATGATAATTATATGTCAATTTTCCTAATGAAGCTGCTACTGTATCCTTCTGACCTACATTAATAAGAGTTGAAACTTTAAACACAAGATACTTATTTGGGGCAAGTACTCAACATCCTGGAAGTAGGTTATATACATCTGCACTCAAAAGGTTATGTTAAACAATTAGTGTAGATCCAGGTCTGTCTTTGGATGTTTGTAGTAAATGGTAAGTCATGATTGCTCGAAATTCAGTTATGGTATCAAAGTTCATGAGAGATATGAAACAAGCTGAATAAGTTGTATAAGCCCATCGTAAGAAAGAGTATATCATGTTGTTTGGTTTGGTGTTTTATGGTACAGGTTATTTTATGTCAGGCAATTGTAGTAACATAATGGCATGATTCAAACCTTCACCCCTTCAGAGTCCATTTACTGAGCCACTACGTCTCCTCCCTCCACAGGTCACATATTACTACATTCATGAGCGTGTATCAGACTTATTCTACATCCCAGAGCATGCAGAGGGTATATAGTGTATTGTCTGTCAGTCCATGCATCAGTTCCCTGTTTCTATTCCACATTGTAGTTCTCCACCTTTTGTCATTACCAAACTTTGCAGGTAGCTTGCATTTGGGACAGGAATAAACCTGTCAGTTTTTTGGTGTATTATGCGTGTTTAATTTATGTTGTTTGATACTTGTCTTAATGATTATATGTTTTGTATATTTGATATATATCTGTATTTTGTAAATGATGTTAGTCCAAACTCAAGCTAATGTTCTACCTGACTAATGACATTTATTTTGTAAACAAGATAATACATAGCTAATATTTCTCTATGACTATAGATTAAATTTTAAAGTCATTATTATTTGAAGTAAACATGCTTATTTGAATCTGAGTCTAGGACATCAGTTTTTCATCTGGAAATAAGTAAACTTGTTCACAACTTTGAATGTTTTAGACAAGAAATTGACCTATATCCTGGCTCAATTATTGTGTCTTAGCTTCATATCAGTGTTGTTTACTTGAAAATTACTTGTTTCTACCTACACATCTGAAGTGAAATTAGTTGTATTTTTGTGTTCAGTTTTTAATATGGGTGGATTTATTTATTTAAATTATTCACTGGAATTACAAAGTGCTCATTAATACTTCGTGGACTAAATCATTAATTTGGAATTATATTGAATTCAGACAAGGACGTTTTGTATTATGTTATTGAGATTCATCAAAAGACTTAAAACTTTGCCACACTCCAGATCATTGACACATTATCACATTCGAGACTATGGGCACATCAACACATTCAGTATTGGAATTTATTTGGACCACCACTGGAGTTAAATTTTTACTGTATACATTTAGACTTGTGATAGGACCATTTGGGACTTAATTCACAATACTCTAAGTTCTTCTTAAATTTTTACTTTGTATTCTTTGGAAATAAATTATTGAATTTTACAAACCTTAGTGTTTGTTCTTTTCTGTTACTTAAAGACCATAGAGCCATAACAGGTGCAAATATTATAGGTCAAGGACATAAGAAAAGAAAGAAGGAAAACTTTTCCGCATATTGCTTGTCTTGCATACCAGCTACCTTTGCTAAAATAAATGGCTTGCATTTGAAATACTACACTGATTTTGTGGTCTAAAGGTTAGTTGTCAAGGTTATAGTCACTCTAAGTAGACAAATGGTTCTACATGATATCCTGAATTCTATCTCCCTCATAATTTTTTGACTGGCATTGAGACAAGATGACAACTATTTATTTTGGGGTTAGATGTCAAGGACATAATGGACTGAAAGAAGGCACACCAATTTCCTCAGAACTACTGTACTTTCTGCCTGGTCTAAACACGTTAAAAGGTTTCTGCCCAAATAACTAAGTCCCATGCCACAAAATCTGACCAGACTGTGAATGGCTTACATTTTAAACCGTAAAGGCATCTATTGATTTGGGGTCAATATGTCAAAGGTCAAGGTAACAGAAAATGGAAGAACAATTGTTTCTGCAAAATCTTTAAAATTTTTAACAATGAAATGAAGCATCACCATAAGGAAAATACAAACATCCTCATTAACACCCATAAATCATAGGTCAGCCATATTGGCATTATTTTGGGGGGCATGTAATATTTTGGGGTTGGGTTCAGTATTTGCCATTCAGCTCTTATATTGATGAGACCATGAATGAATATAATTTCCAGCCGTCTACGGTATCATTTAAAGAAGTTATGCCCCTGATAACCTTTTCTCATTAATTTAGTTTTCCACAGCATATGACCAAAAATGGTTGGATATCAACAACATTTGGCTTGTCACTTAATATTGATGAAACTGTGAATTAATTTGATTTCCAGCACTCAACAATAATTACCCAGATAATATCCCTCGATCTTCCATCCACCAGACTTTGGTTTCTGCAGTATTAATTTACCATGACTGGTTTATTCAATTTGACATGCAGTTCTATGTTATATTGACATGAATGAGTTCACATCCCCGACTTCAATGAGATCATTTGAAGGAATTATGCCCCCTGATATCCCATCTTTCTGACTTCAGTTTCCAAAACCTAAATTTACAAACTTTTTTGGATTGCAGCCAAATTTGCCATGCAGCTTTATATTGATAAGGACTTGAAAAGTTCAAATTCCAGCATTCCACGGCTACAGGAGTTATGCCCCCTTAATTATCCTTTGATGTCTGCGACATTACTTTACCAAGGATTGTTAAATTTCAATTAAATATGGCTTTCAGCTTCATACTGATGATACCTGAATGGTGGAAATGCAGCCTGTTTACAGATTTTACTACTACCTCCATTGTGATGCATCCATCACTAATACCACCATTGTGATATATCCATCACTACTTTCTCCATTGTGATACATCCATTACTCCATTGTAATACATCCATTACTCCATTGTGATACATCCATCGCTACTACCTCCATTATGATGCATCTGCCACTAATACATTTATTGTGATACATAGATTACTAATAACTCCATTGTGATATATCCATCAAGAATACTTCCATTGTGATGCATCAATCACAAACACCTCCTTTGTGATGCATCCATAGCTAATACATCTATTGTGATGCATCCATCACTAATAACTCATTGTGATACATCTGTCACTAATACCCCAGTTGTGATACATCCATCACTGATATTTCTATTGTGATACATCCATCATTATTATCTCCATTGTGATATATCCATTACTAATAATCTATTGTGATGCATCTGTCACTATTACATCTGTTGTGATACATCCATCACTGCTTCCTTAATTGTGATAAATCCATCACTGCTTCCTCAATTGTGATAATTCCATCACTACTTCTCCATTTTGATGCATCCATCACTAATACTTCCATTGTGATGCATCCATCATGAATACCTCAAAGTGATGCATCCATCATGAATACCTGACTGTGATACATCCATCATGAATACCTCACTGAGATGCATCCATCATGAATACCTCACTGATATATCCATCCTAAATACCTTTATTTTGATGCATCCATTACTAATATCACTACATGAAAACAGTCATTTACTATGTATTAGAAGTTTGGTGACACTTTAGACATTTTTTTCCTACTTGCCAATAAGTGTATTCTGTAAAATGCAACATTATTTTTATTGAAAAAATTTTTAAAAAATAAAACAACTTCATGGTTTTTAAGGAAATATCATTATGATTTATTTGATGGGAGTCTTTTAAATAAATTGTTTGAAAATCAATAAATATATTTAATTTTCCAGTTTTCTTCTTATTTCTGTTTAAATATTTTTAATTTCCTCAAACAATGACAAGCATTTAGCATTACTAAGACATTGTATCGCAGTTAACAATAAATCCTGACCCCAGCTTGCCTAGTATTTTAAACACTCACCTTTACCAATTACTGCCATCTCACCTGTGTCAACATGGGTTTGAGTCTTGGGCTCAGCCATTGTGGGTAGGTGAGAATGCATGCCAGTACATGGAGCTTCCAGTGGGTCAGTAGTTCTTACTGGGTTGTTCCGAGGTTCTTCCTCCTCTAATTATACTGGCCACCATGTATCATGTACTGAAAAATGGTGTTAAACCCAAAACAACAACAACAATAAATCTTCCCCTTTTGCTCTAGATTACTATCATCAGTATGAAATGTTGCATTAAAATTGTTGAAAGTTACCAGTACATTTCTTGGCTTGAGAATTTAAATATCTAACTCATTAAAATGTGGAACTACAATGACAAAAACAAAAACATGTGTTTGGATATGGCTTACTGCTTGCACTGAGTGACCTTGTTTACATTATGGTGTCGCCACATGTTTCGTGAAGATATTAATTTGTGCTAAATGAAGTACATATGATGGTGTTACATTTTGGTGACCGCTCCGGTGGCCTAGTGGTTAGAGCATCCACCTCGGATGCGGGAGGTCGTGGGTTCGATCCCTGGCCGAATCATACCAAAGACTTAAAAAAATGG